>JAOTRH010476724.1:14994-28183 GCA_034768845.1 Heliamphora exappendiculata
AAGCAATTTTACAATTAAATGAATTAAGTATTAATGCTCTATCACAAGAAGAACAAAATATGCTAGATATTATTAATCAAATTGATGACCCAGAAGCTCGTAAAAATATTATTTCTAAACATATAGCCCAGGTTAATCATCAAACTCAACATTTCAATAATACATTTTCTTATACGAAATGTGATTTTAAAAATGTTTTAAAAATATTAAATCAAGCAATGCACATACTGACACCAACGTTACCTGATTTATATCAAGAACTTAATCAATTAAAATAAGGAATAAAACAATTGCAAAATAGAATCTCTCCTTGAAAATGATCATAGAGAACCCATACCATTCTCTTTTGATCCAACACCAAGTTCTACAACCGAAACTAATATAAAAAATAAAGTAATAAAAATACAAAAATCAAATCCTAATTTAACAATAAATAACTCAAACTTTCTTTCATTAAACCAAATTATGTTTCAAAAATGGTATATTAAAATCAATCTTGTAGTCCAAGAGAATTGTCATAGAAGTAATAGTACTAGTTGATTCTGGAACAGATTTGTGAGACCCGATTCTTTTTTTATATTTTTACATGTATATTTGACGTATTGGTTATCACTTTAATTGTTGTTTAGAGCATCAAGTTTATATTTATGTGTTATGCATGCGGGGGTTTCGTTTCGTTTCTTTGTCTGGGTTTTCACTTAGCGACAGCCGCTCGAGCGGTTTCCCCTCTGACATGGCAATCGCCACTATCAAAACCTTTCAAACATGACGGTTTCCATGTGGTGTTTCAAAAGATGGCGGTTGCTCACTTTTGAAGTGGCGACCGCCAACTATAGGCGCGCATATGGTCCCTTAAGGTGCGAGGAGGGGGTTCATTCTTTCATATCCGCTCTCTCTCTAGTCTCCCTTGCTCTGAAACTCTCTCAAACTCCCTCTTGTTTTTCCCTTGCCTTTTAGCTTTTGTGCTCTTTTCCCTTGCTCTTCTTGACATGGCATGTCACGGACACCTTGAGGATGTCGCAAGAGCCATCCGAGGTTCATCCGTGAGTGAGAGCTCCGTCATGGGGACTCTCGAGGGCACGACCTCCAGCCTTCCCGCCGGTAGGCTCACCACCACTTTGCCTTCCACTGCGCTGGGTGCGATGGAAGGCTGGAGGTCGCAAGAGCCATCCGAGGTTCATCCGCGAGTGAGAGCTCCGTCATGGGGACTCTCGAGGGCATGACCTCCAGCCTTCCCGCCGGCAGGGTCACCACCACTTTCCCTTATGTTTCAGGCGGAACGTGCCTCCCACCGTGTCGCTGAGGAGGAGGCACGGGCGGCTGTCGAGGCACAGGTGGCTACAGATGCTGCTGTTGAGGCCGAGATGGTCGCTTTTCTCAATCCACACGCTGGGGAGGGCCATCAAGCGCCCTTTTATCCACACACGTATGCCTCGGTCCCCCACCGCCTGGTTACGAGTGGGATGAGGCACTACGACCCACCAGTCGACACTGTTGCTGTTGATGTCCTTCTTCGGGAGCCTAATCAGCATATTTTTTGCTAACGCCCATCGGTAAGTTCACTATCCTTACTGTTTTAATTTCAAAGCATGTTTATATGATATATCTCAAGCATAAACGCATGCCTAGGATTCCCCATGTGATATGATGATGATATGATGATGTGATGATAATGATTTGTTTTGATACCTATGATGACTGCTGTGTAATGTTTGAGATCTGTAATCATAACAATCTTGGATATCGGACTAAAAATCTAAGTTTAGGTACTTGTGCAATGGAGATTAAAATAGTAGAGATACTACGATTAGGGTTTAGATACAAATCAAATAAAGGGCTTGACTTTTTTTTTTAGGAAAAACATAAAATAAAATTTAAAAAAAAGCTAGGGGATTGTTTTTTCATTTTACAATTCCAACTAAATTCATAATAATGACTGCACCACCGGTTATAATGGTTTTGATGAGAAATGGTCCAGACCAGTTTGGCTTAAACTTGCTTCTTGGGTCAAAGATAGGGGCCCTGATTTCTTTAAGAACCAAGTCTCCTTCTCTGAGATCCCGGGTCTTGACCTTCTTGTTGAATACTCGAGCTATCCTCATTTGGCATCCTTGTATATGAAACAGAGCCTGCAGTCTTCTTTCATCAAACAAGAGCAACTCTTCCATTCAATTCCTCTGCCATTCTACTTCTGAAATACTTACCTCAACCACTACTCTTAACAAAGGAATTTCCACTTCAATAGGAAGCACGACTTATATCCCGTACACTACAGAGTATGGTGTAATTCCTGTTGAAGCCCTAATTGACGTCATGTATTCCCAGAGTGCGAATGGTAGATGTTCCGGCCAATCCTTATGTGAGTTGATCATCTTTTGCAGGATCTTCTTGATGTTTTTGCTTGCTGCCTCAACTGTTCCATTGATCTGTGGCTAATATAGTAACGATTTGTGGGCTACTATTCGGTATTCTTCAAAGAGATCCAAGACCTCTCCTTGAAAATGCAAGCCATTATTCGAGATAACCTCATGAGGGACCCCATACTGGCAAATGATGTTCTGCTTGATAAACTTGGCAATATGTGAAGCTTTCAATATTGAGTAAGAGGCTGCTTCCACCCACTTGGTAAAGTAGTTAATGGCCACCAGGATGAACTCATGCCCATTTAACTCCTTCGGTGTTACCCTACCGAGTACATCAATGCCCCATACTGAAAATGGCCATGGCGACGTTAGGTTATACAGTTGAGATGGGAGAACGTGCATAAGGTATACATAAATCTCACGCTTAGGGCACTTTCGCACGAACTGTATACAATCTGTCTCTATTGTCATCCAAAAGTACCCTTATCATAAGATCTCCTTGGCTAACATGTTTCCACTCATGTGAGGCCCACAAACCCCTGCATATATCTCTTTCATTAGCTCTTGGCCTTCTTCAGTACTGACACAACTTATTGACCCCAGAATGCCCTCATTTGTACAGTTTTTCCCCACAAATGACAAACTGTGCTGATAGTCTTCATATTGCCCTTTTGTCCTTCTTGCTGACAAACTTGGGATATTCTCATTTCTCAATGAAGTTCTGAATGTCAAAATACCACAGAAGGTCGTCGATGCTCTCCTCGATCGCAGTCTTCATCTCATATGTCGGCTTTCTCTTCTGTTCGATTACCAATGGCCTCATTCTGACCCCGGGTGGTATGTAAATCATGGATGCTAGGGTAGCCAATGCGTCGGCGAACTTGTGTTACAATCTTAGCACATGAGTTAAGATCACTAATTCAAAACATGGTATCAGCTTCTCCAGCTCTTGATGGTAGAAAATCAATGTCACGCCCCTGACCTTCTATTCTCCTCTTACTTACGAAACCACCAGTGCTGAGTTTCTAATGACTTCCAGCTTCCTTGCCCCTAATTCTAAGGTTGCCTCTAATCCAGCTAAACATTCTTCATACTCAGCTTGATTGCTGGTTACTTCAAAATTGAGCTTCAAAGACAAGAAAATGTGCGATTCATCAGGAGTGACAAGAAGGACTCCTATTCCATAGCCATATTGATTGGATACGCCATCAAAATATAGAGTCCACTTGTCATCCCTAACTTTCATCAGCTGTTCATCAGGAAACTGGAACTCTGTGTCTTCACCTCCCTCAACTGGTTGGTCGGCTAGAAATTCTACCACTGCTCTACTATTGTCTGACTTTCAAGTGACATATTTAAGACCAAACTCTGATAACAACAACAGCCAGCGGGCCAGCCTTCCTGCTAGCGCTGGCTTTTCAAACAGGTACTTCAACGGGTTCATCCGGGAGATGATATTCACCGCGAAAGACAGTATGTAATGCCTCAGTTTTTAGGAGGACCAAACCAAAGCCCAGCATGTCTTTTCCAATGGTGTGTATCGTATTTTCGGTCCCGTCATCTTCTTGCTTAAGTAGTAGATTGCCTTTTCGATTCCAGTTTCTTCCTCTTGTACCAGCATACATCTCATAGCTGAATCAGTCACTGAAAAATAGAGGATCAGTGGCTTATTAGGTTCGGAAGGAGTTAGAGCATGTGGAGGATCAGTAGCTTATTAGGTTCGAAAGGAGCTAGAGCAGGTGAATTTTGCAGGTACTATCGCACGGCATCGAATGCGTCTTTGCATTTCTGATCCCATTCGAATTTGACTCCTTTCTTTAGAAGGCGAAACAACGGCTCACATGTAGTTGTCAATTTTGCGATGTATCGACTGATGAACTGTATCTTACCCAGGAAGCTCCTAACTTCATGCTCGGTCTTCAGAGGAGGCATTTCTAAGATTGCTTTGATCTTAGATGGGTCAACTTCAATGCCCCATTGAGTGATCATAAATTCAAGTATTTTTTCGGCGGTAACTCCGAAGGAACACTTTTGTGGGTTGAGCCGCATCTTATATTTTTGAATCCTTTCAAAGAACTTTCGCAGCGCTATGATGTGGCCATCCCGATCCTTGGACTTTACTATCATGTCATCCGCGTATATCTCTACCTTCTTATGTATCATGTCATGTAATAACGTAGTGGCATCCCTCTGATAGGTTGCTCCTGTATTCTTCAGACCAAACGGCATCACACGATAACAATAAGTGCCCCAGGGTATAGTGAACGTCGTTTTTTCTCTGTCCTCGGGATCCATTAGAATCTTGTTATATTCGGAGAAGCCATCCATGAATGATAACAAAGCATGCCATGTCGTACTGTCTACCGAAACATCGATATATGGAAGTGAAAAGTCGTCTTTTGGGCTAGCCTTGTTGAGATCTCAAAAATTCACGCAGACTCAGATACGACCGTTCTTTAAAACTGGCGCAATATTGGCTACCCACTTTAGATACTCGGTTATCATCAGTAATCCAGCATTGATCTGTTTAGCGACTTTTTCTTTAATCTTTAGAACCCATTCTGATCGGATCCGTCTCAATTTTTGTTTGAACGATTTAGCATCAGAGAATAAAAAGATATGGTGTTGGACAACATCAGGATCGATTCTGGACATATCCTCGTAAGACCATGCAAATACATATTTGAATTCTTTTAATAAAGTTATTAATTGTTCGCGTTTAACCAAGGATAAAGAAGAACCAATTTGTACATTTTATGGGTTAATTTCATTACCCAGATTTATTGATAAAATTTCTTCAATTATTAGTTGGGCACGCATTTTTTCTTCTCTTTCTATTAAAAGTTTTATTTTTTTGGGGATATTCCCATCGAATTCAAAATCATCAAAAAACGTATGAAATAAATCAAACAAAGTAGAGTAACCAAAAATCTCAATTATTTTATTGAAGAAAGAGGGGATTACAAGCTCAAAAGGCAAAAGCAGGATGAGGTGCACAGACAGACGTGCCCTCAACCAAGACTATGACTCATACCCAGACTCGGGGCAGACAACATACACATTACAAGACTCTAAGCGTCAGTTCTTCACTTCCTTTGCAGCCGCATCTATAATGAGCTAGGTGCAATCGATTGGTGTGCTGAAGCCCATCATGAAACAGTCTTGGTCAGTTACATGCATCTGAGCTATCTTTTCGCTGAACAACACTCCCATGTCGATACCGTCAAGATTATCCGTTCAATCTTCCTCTTAGATCTTCTTTCCTTCCTCTTCCCCTTCCACTATTTCATCTTCTTCTGTATCAGATAATTGATGGCCAAAGAAAATTTCCAGCCCTCGCAGCTTCTAGTTAGTCTCTTCTCAATCCATGGCTCTGAAAAGCCACAGTACGAAAAATTTCCTCCTTCTTTAACAAAGTACCCATTGAGCATTTCTGAGTGTTTAGCCTTCCATTCTCTTTTAAGCCCTTTTAAGTCTTCTTCTGTCTGTTTGTACCCCATACCGAAACGACGCGAAGCTGGCAATACCTGGATAGGTTTCAAAATGCCCTACCGTTTGCGACCCAACCCCATTCTTGGGAAGTAAGACAATTGCCTCATCATTGCAACCGCTCATGGGTTGATGTAATTTTCCTCCTCCTTCAATAGCATATACACAGCCTGAGCTTCATCAAATTGGAACCCACTTAACAACACATCTCCTTCGCCATGCTAAACCACAAAGAGAGTTGAGCCCTCTCCTCTTAGAGGCTAAATACTATCTTCTCCATGGATGGTCAGCACCACCCCATTCTTGATCAACTTTGGCTTTTGGTGGAGAGTAGATGGCACTGTCTGGATGTTTGGGTTGTGCAACCAAGGCCTGCTCAACAACATATTGAAGAAGGCTGGCATGTCTAGTTTATGGAATTCAACTGACTCTCCAGAGGCCCCACTGATACTACAAATGATACCAGTCCCAACACATCCCTCCTCGTGTTATTGTAGGCCCGAACTCCTTGACTACAGGGTGCGAACTAGTTCGGCTTCATCCCCAGGCAAACTGCAGTCTTGAGTGGGCAAATGTTTAGCGCTGAACCGTTGTCGATGAGTGTTACTGGGATTCACTTTTTTAAATACTTGACTATAATGTGTAGAGGCTTATTGTGATTCTTCCCTTCTAATGGTAAATCTTTCTTTAAAAAAGAAATTGCTTTCGGCTCTACAGCTGGCAGTATTAATCCAATCAACTGTTTAGGGTCGCATCTATCGATACATTGGCTTTGTTCAAAACTTTCAACACAGCTTGCCGGTGCCTGTACGAAGCCATTAGCAAACCCTAGATGCTAATGTTGGCCTTTGTCTTCTTTAGCTATTTCGGCACAGCATCATCCTCTTCTTCCTGTTCCTTCTCTTTTCCTTTACCGGTTGACTACCCTTTTTCAAGCTGAGCTGGCTTGAAATGCTGCCCACTTCTAGTCAAATTCTCTACGCCTTCCTCGAGGTCCCACAGTCCCGATATTGTACTTTCAGTCTTCCTTACCTCGTCCACACACAGAGGATTTTCAAATGCCCATAGATCATTTTAGTCAGTGCTTGTTGTTCTTCCTCTTCTCTCCTCTTCATCCTCAATGGCCCATGTGTTGTCAACCTCTTCTCATATGTCCTCTTCAATAAAACCCACCTGTTGTTCTCGAGCGGCCCAGAAGTCAGTCCATTTAGCCCCATCTAATTTCAGCACAACCCTCACTAACCAATAGGATTGCATGTCATCAACATATACCTCCTCTTCAAAAAGTTGTGGAAGGGTAATGCCGTCGAGCACATGGCCAAATCCATATGGCCGAGTTGGGTAGTCCAACGGATAGTTATTTTTCTCATTACGCTCATCTTCTTCTTGTTAGTTGACTTGGATTTCCATTTGATACCCTTCCCAGGTATCATCATTCCATTCCTCCATCATATTCCAGTCGTTTTCATCCATAATCAGTAAACAGGCTGCCTGATCCTCGGTAACTAAAACATGCAGGCATGGAAGATGTGTTGAACAAGTGACTGCCTCATATATTTTAATTGTCCCAGAGACATGCAGTTTACCCCAGCTTGCTTGGCATGGTTTGGCTTAGGGTTGGTTGTGACATTTGGTTTTGAAGTTACAGATGGTGGAGGGATTACTTTGTTGTCGATGAGATCTTGGATCTCATGACGTAGTCTCATACACTTATCAGTCGAATGTCCGTGACCTTGGTGGTAGGCGCAGTACTGAGAAGCATTATATCGCAGCGGTAGAGGATCAGGTACAGGCATGGGGTCTAACATCTTGATAAGCCCTTTCTCGATCAGTCAATTTAGGGCTGTGGATAATGAAATGTTGAGGGGAGTGAAGACTCTTCTTGGCCTTTGTTGCGGCTGCTAACTGTTGGGTATTGTTTGATTGTTGGGCGGAGGATGAATGGTTCAAAAGGTTAACCTTGTTCGAGCGAGAAACGAGGTTGGCAGAAGTAGACTAATTTTGGTTGTTAGCGGGGAAGGTCTTTTTTGGTTTCTGACTAGGTTTGACTTTCTTAATGTCTCCAGACTGAATAGCATCCTTAATCTGTACCCTGACATCGAATAGCTGCTCAAAAGTGGAGAGCAGCTGTGTAATAAGATAACGCTTTAGAGGGGACTACAAATGTTTCACCACGATTCTCACTTGTTCTTTCTCAGTAGGTCGGTTCGTCATTTTAGCTGCCTTTGCTCTCCACCGGGTCAGAAAATCAACAAATGATTCTCGATTTTCCTGATGGGTTGTTTCTAGCTCTCAGGTGGTGACATCTAGTTGGATATTGTAACTGTATTGACTGATAAATGTGGTGTTTATATCTTCCCAAGTTCTAGTCTTAGCCACCTATAGAGAGAAAACATCTCTGTGTTGCCCCGAAAAGCGACCGGTGAAACAATTGGGCCTTTAGCTAGTCATCAATTCCCATGGGGGAAAGAGTGCCGACATAAATCCTCAAGTGGATTCGAGGATCACCAGTTTCATCAAACTTTTTCATTTTTGGCATATGAAAATGGACACAAACTGCCTACATCCAGCATGTATTCTTCCACTTCCTTTGCTTTTCTCAGGACCTTCTCCATATGGTTAATTTTCTCCACCAACGCGGACTCCCTGGACTGAGCAGTGTTCTCTTCTTCTATCACAATCGGGTGGGAAAATTGAGGTGGCACAACAACTTGTGGTACGTTTTGTCCCTGGTTATTGTCCCAAAAGTTTTCACCGTTCTCATTCGTATCATTCGGTTGCCCATTTACGCTGAATGGACTGGCCTGAATTGCCTGAATTTGCACTTGGCACTAATTTTGAACATGGGTTTGCTGCTCCACGGCTCTCTGTATTTTGGTGATCGCCCTCATCAAGGCTGTCAGATTAACGTCATTCTCTACCATCTCAGATGATTCGGCTAGCTGTTCAAATATCCTATAGAGGCTGTCTGTCACTAATCGAGCCTAGACACGTGTCGACTGTAATCTTCCCGACTCAATGATCTAGACCCGAAGAAAACTTGGATCCCAAAAGTAGAATAACCAATATTAAACACTTCTCCGAACAGAACTCTAACAATAGGTAGCAAACATTCCAGATACCCAAAACGACAAGCAGATAATCATTGAAACTGAAGCAATACGCTTGTTGGGCCCATACTGGCAGCATAACAACAGGACATACGAAAACCCAAGGTGAAGGCTAAGGAGAAGCTTAAGCTAAATTATAGAGGGAAGGTTTATCCGAAGAATCTAAACGGAGAAACGGGCAGCACTCCAGCAAGAAAATAAAACTAGGCCAAAAAGAACGATTTGACTTAAGATTCTAAAAAAAAATAGGCGGCATAACTGTAGGGAACTAGCTCACACAAGTCAAACAAGGGTTCAAAGAAAACGAGCCTAAACAAAAGCAAAGAGGTATAGAACTAACAACTCAGAAAGAACCCAGAAGAGAGAGAAACTATCCTAGAGGCTTCGAAACAAAACACGAGCATGACTCCGAGAAGAAAACTATGTCGTGAAAACTAAACGAGGCAAAGAACAAAATCTGGGTAAGAACCCAAAGGAAAAACAAACCTAAGAAAAGGATAAAAAACAAACCCGGGCCAAAGTCCGGAGAAAGAACTGGCCTAAGCCAAACAAACAATCCTAACAAACGCAATTAAAATATACAATTAACAAAATACATAATCCTACTAGGGTCAGCAGCACCTAATGGAGAGTTCTAAGCTACTATATGCAAAAATGCCAGTTTTGGTCAATCGAACAGGGTACCTTCTGAATAAAGCTGGATATATACCTTTCATGCTTGGAGTGGTGCAGGACATGGTCAAACTGTACACCCAAACTCTTTTGCTGCACCTATAAAAGCATACGGTCAATAAGGCTTACCCGCTTCCCCAACAATTTTTGAAACGGATAAACGATCGAGGCATCGGGTTGACCAGACAAGGGGGTGTGAAGAATAATGCACATGCATGCGAGAATACAAATGAGAAACATATATTAAGAATCAATGATGTTTTCAAGTCTAGCTCTCTTATTTGATTTTATAAATCACTCTCCTACAGAGTTGTCAAAAAATACTGTGGCGCCAGAATTTTGAGATTTTTAAATGATCAAAAATAAGAAAATTTAAAGGATGTTTGAAAGATATTTTAACGCCTTGAAAGCTAAATTTTGAAAACCTCATTTTGTGAAAAATAGAGTTGGCACTTGATTTTTGAGAAAATTCAAAAAAAACAAAAATAGCTACTGATCTTTAAAATATTTAAGCAGAGAAAAAATGTTCGGAGGATAAGGTACGAATCGAAAAATGTGTTAAGCACCTCGTTCGTCCAACAGTAAGGTTGGCATCTACTAATCATCATTAGTTCTTAATAAGATTTCTCAAATACATGCAATTAAAAAAAGTGGTGGCAAAGAGAAAACATCCTAATCAAATATAGAAAATACATAACATATGTATATAAAATACCAAAACAAAACAAATGAAGAGGTAAAATCATAAGTCTTATGGCATACAATTCTAACTAAATAATAAATGGAGTATTTCTACATGTAATTTCACCAAAATAAATAAAGCTATCATGATTTAAATAAAAGAACAAAAATATGCTAGAAAGTGCTAAAATTATCTAAATATGAACTATAACAAAATAAGCTAAACTGTTCTAAACACAATTTTAAGGAAATGAATTAAAGCATGCATATTATCAAAACAAACTATGTTAGTATTAATATGATAAATTTGTAATAAAAGAAATAAGAAAATAAACTAGAAAAAATTTTATATTAAAAAAAAGTTTACTCAGAAAGAGAATAAAAATAAAGGTTTTATGAAAAAAGAAAAATTAAAGATTTTAATCAAACAAAAAAAGAATATAAGGATAATTTAAATCAAAGCTAAAAAGTTCTAAAAGTGAAAGAAAAGAAACTAAAAAGAAAGTAAGAAATTATGGTTGACATTTTTTGCAAAATAAATTAATAAACTTAAACTAAGAACATTAAGTTAAATTAACAAATTTAATAAAAGATTTGGGAAGAAAATAATAAAAGATTTTTGTGAGTTTTTTTTATGCCAAATAAAGCAAAAGAGGGGAGAAAAAAAATAATTAAAAGAAAATTAAACTAATATTAAAAGATAAAAAAAATTTATGCTACCATTTGAAAGAAGAATTAAGAAGATAAAGAAAATGTTAAACTAGCATTAAATAAATACTATGAAAGGAAGAATAAGCTAACGTTACCCAAAAAAACAGAACAAAAGAACAAAAAAAAATAGAACGTTATAAGAAAAATAAAGCTAATAAAAAAAAGTAGATAAAATGTTGGAGAAGGATATTACACTAAAAGAACATTAAGCAAAAAAGAAAATAAAATAAAATAAATACTATGAAAGAAACATTATACTAACACTATTAAATAAAAGAAACTAAATACAACTATTTAACTCAAATGTAAATATAGTATTGAAAACTACATTCACATAAATATAAGTATATTTTTATGACAACTAACAGCATTAACAAATTGTAATTGTCAAAATATATTAGTACTAATTAATGAATTAATGAAAAAGTAACAAAATGCTAAGTGTGAAATGTGGGTAAATTAACAACTAAAAAATTAATTAAAGTAACCAAATTACATGAAGCAAATTAAATGATAAACAAGATTAACTATGTAAATGAAAGAAATATGCGAATTGAAATTGAACTTAATCTGATCACTCCAAAACAGAGGGAATAGAGTTAAAAAGATCGGGAATCCAAGCAAAATATCTGGATTGCTAGTGAATCCTCGAGTCGAGGAATAGTGATGAGCAGTTCAGTCCTCGGTTGATGATCCAAGCTAAGATTTCAGAACTTCGGTATCGGGGGTTCGGCTCTCGGTACTTTGACAAGATTTCAGCGTCGGGGCACGAAAATGCTCAGCGACTCGGCAAAGCTTCTCTCTCTAAATTTTTGTCCTTGAAAACGTACGCTAGGGTACGGTACTTATAGAATTCTTCAACCAATGAGATACTGACACATTTTAGGACACGTCAGACCATTTGAAGTTGGCAGTCGCCAGGTTAGGAGTTTGCAGTTGCCACAATTGAAAAGGTTCCAAGAAGTTCTATTGGCGGTCGCCACAATGCAAGTTGGCGGTCGCCAGGTTAGAGGTGGCGATCGCCACTTTTGGCTAGAGTTTTCTAGAAGTTCTATTGGCGGTCGCCACAAAAAGTAGAAGTTTTCAAATGGTTCTATTGGCAATCACCACATTGGAGTTGGTTGTTCAAAAAGATTTTATTGGTTTGAAGGTTTTGATGATTTGGTTCAAATACCGAGCTTGGATCATTTTTTGAGGATCGTACTGAGGCACCATTCTAACTGTTTTTATCATCGAATTCACCTAAGATTTATGTGGGGTCAAATTAGGTTATCTACAGTAAGTACCGCACGAGCGGTGACCGCCTGGCGTAAAAATCTATAAAGACAGCTCATGTCTTGATTTTTTAGCCAAAACTTGTTCTACAAGCTTCTTTTCTCTTTCTACAGAACCTCTACCTTCTCTTTAGCTTTTTGGAGGATCGGGGTTTGGTTTTTGGCGATCGAATAGTGGATCCTTATTATCCTTGTCGAAGGCTTCGCATCCATCCGGATAGAATTTCATTTGACGATGTTCTTTTTTTGTCGGTGTTCAAAGCTTTGAGTTTTTAACTCGCCGAGGTAGAATCCTAGACTATTTTACTGTTAAAGGGTGCTACATGCGATTAGATGCTTTTCTACAGCTTGAAAATGCTATAAATATTGAATTTTGGAGTATAAACCATGTTTGTTTGGGTAAAAGCATGTTTTACGCTTTCTTATGATTTATTGCATGTTAGTGGACGTTTGGATGTCCGTAATTTTTAAAAATGGAGAATTTTATGTAAAGTTGTGAAAACCTAATTTTTGGAGGTTTTGAGCTAACCCTCGGGATTGAGTTGTGATTTTAAATGTTTTAGTGGAACGGTGAAAACATTTTGAAAATATTATTTGGTCTCCATGGTTAATGGATGACGTAGAGGTTTGCCGTTGGATGTTTTATACATGATTAATGTATGGTTTTAAACGTTTTCGTTGTCGAGCTACGAGTTTGTCTTTTTATGATCCGATAGATGTGTCATGACAGTACGTGTGTATTTGGGCCGCCATTGCTCCTCAGTGAAAGTCTAAAAACTTTGCGCAAGTAGGTGCTTCGCTCCTTCGAGTTAACCCCCGTAAATGAAGTGGTTGCCCCAGTGGGAGGTGTGCATTGTTGTAACTCCGTATAGAACTTGTCATTACCTAG
>JAOTRH010476724.1:28283-48551 GCA_034768845.1 Heliamphora exappendiculata
TAATCACGAGTGTTGATCTAGTGGAGCCCAAGAGGCGAAATACTTTTGTCTAAAGTTTTCTATTTTGTTATGGGAATCATGTGCTTCTACATATATAGCTTGTTCTTGGAGGCTTTTTTTTTGTAAGCCTTGAGGCGATTACATTCTGCATGTATGAAATGTTTGTTTTGAGTAAGAAACCTTGGGTTGGCAGTAGATATTTTTTTGGTTGGGGTTTTATGCTTTCATAGCTGCAGTTTCGCATCTGAAAAGTGGTTTCTCTATCAAATAACGGATTTATTTTTTAAAATTTGTCTATTTCAAACCCTGTTCAGAGACCATGGTTTTAGGTGTGTTTTTTAGATTTTAGATTTTTTTCTAGTTTCTGGCTAGAAAATAACTCTCGGGCGTCTCATCGCTCGAGCGAGCCTTTGAGCGCTTGAGCGAACAGCCGCTGTGACCAAAAGTTGGTTTTTATTTCGAAAGGAGGTTTTGGTGAGAAAAGCTTGGGTTTATCCCTTTTTGATACAAAATGGCATAATTTGGTAATTATTTTACAAATAAAATCTCATTTTCATTTTGATCTTTGACCCGTTTTAGTTCGAGCGATTTTGGTGGATCGTGGTATCCCAAAATGGTGGTTCAGTGAGCTTTTACGTGACCCTGGATTTTGAGGCATGACAACTTGGTATTAGAGCTCTGGGTTCGAATACCTACGAGACGTGAAAAAAGAGTACATCACCTTGTGAGGATGATTGCGTGTGCCTTATTGCATGTGTTTACGTGTTTTTATAACATGAGCATAATAGCTTGTTGAGCATGAGGATGTTGTGAATACATGAGTATGGAAGTTGGACCTTATGATTGATTAGTCTTGTCTTCGGGCGTTTGGGTTAAAAAACTTGGAAGCCAAGTTAGAAATGTGTTTGGCCAACGTATTTTCTAATAAGAAATCTAAGTAGATTATCCAGATTGACACTCTTGTCGGTTCTCCTCAGTATGTGAGATGGGTTTGCATGATCTTAGATGGCTATGTGTTAGCATGATTATGTATTTTATGTTAGTAATAGCATGATGTATGAAATCTTATGTTATTATGTTGCTTTTACATAGAAGTTATGTCCACACGGAGAGGACGAGGCCGTGGTTTAGGCCGAGGGAATGTGCCAGTTCTTGATGCTAGAGATGCTAATGCTCCCCAAGGACCTGTAGATGGGGTAGACTTGCTGCGTGAGATGGTAGGCTCCATCCATCAGCTAGCCGAGGCTGTTAAGGGGAGAGAGAGAGTACCCGAGTCGAGGGCAACTGTCGTAATGCGCAAGTTTCGACGTCTTGACCCTCCTACCTTTTTCGGGGATCCTAGTCTTAAGGTGGCCATAGAATGGTTGGAGCTTGTTACTAAGATTCTAGATACGCTACGGATAGTAGAGGATGATCTGAGAGTTGCATTCGTTGCATTCCAGCTGAGAGGGGATGCCCATGAGTGGTGGAAGTTTGCCAGAACTACAGTGGGAGGCACTTTGGATGTTTTTACAAAGGTATTTCTAGAGAAGTACTTTCCCGAGTCCTCGAGAGATCTTTATCGGGAGGGGTTCCTTTCAAGGGGTACTGACGGTAGTTCAATATGAGACAGAGTTTACCAGTTTATCCCATTTTGCACATGAGATTGTAGCTACAGATGAGTTGCATATAAAGACATTTGAAAGAGGTTTGAGGCCCGCGATTCGAGATTGAGTGGGGGCATTCAGGATGTGTGTCTTTACATAATTGGTGAAAATAGCCATTATTGTGGAAAATACCTTGAATGAGACGTGCAGGGGTAGAGATGGTAGAAACCAACGTGATGGAGGAGGTGCGCAGTTTCAGGGACGCAGGAACAAGTGCTAGAGATCATCTGGTTCGAGTTCTTATCTTGTGGAATCATATCAGCAGCAGTTTTCTACACTAGCACCCTCAGTGGCTTCAACAGGAAGGCCGGAGTAGAGAGAGCTCATTTGTTATCGATGCAAATAGCCAGGGCATTGTGCATCGGAGTGCCCATAAAGGAGGCAGTTTTAGAGTTCAGTGCATGTTTAGTCATAAAGGAGAGAGGCACCCGTCTGTTTTGGGTGCGGCCAATCGGGGCACATTCGTAGGAACTATCCTCGAGGAGGAGTGTATAGAGTACGGCAGGAGCATTAGTTGTTCCGCCCGTACAAGGATGACAGACTTATCAGCAACCTGTGGCTCATACATCTAGGGTTATAGACGGGGGTGCCTCGGTACAGTCAGTGTGGCAGTCGACAGTTCAGGGCAACGATGGACAAACTAAAGTACCACTGGGCAGAGTATATGCCCTCACTAATCCCATTTCTTCTAAGGCACTAGTCGTGCCTGATGCTGCAGCTACTACATCAGTGATCAGAGGTACTCTCTTAGTGTATAGATCATAGGCCAATGTTCTTGTCGACACGGGAGTATGGAAGTCCTTTATTTTCCCTGCTTTTGCATTAGCATTGGGGTTAGAGACGGACTCGTTGGGTAGTACGCTGTATAAAAACCTCGGTCGGTGGGAATGTGGTGTTGGGTCGAGTTTATAGATCCTGTGAGTTAGAGTCGTCGCTTGCTGTTTAGAGTTTGATTTCATCATTTTAGACATGACCACATTTGATATCATCCTAGAGATGGACTAGTTGACCACCTATCGTGCTTTTATCATTGTAATCGATGGTGGGTATCGATATATACGCCTTAGGGTGATTGTTTTTGTTTCGTGGGCGATCGAGACGAGGGTTTGGTGTCTATGACCGGTATTGTTCAGAACCGAGGGAACCAGGGTTTCCTTTATTTTGCTCTCATGTTAGATGAGGCGGTTAGAGTTCGAGGGGAGTTTCCTCATGTGGTTTGTGACTATTCAGATGTCTTCCCTGACGATCTATTTGAGTTGCCACTGAGTTATGAGGTAGAGTTTTTTATCGATCTTGTTCCGGGAGCTGCTCCTATTTCGATGCCATCTTATCATTTTCCATCAGCTGAGTTGCAAGAGCTCATGGTACAACTTCAGGAGTTGCTTGATAAGAGGTTTTTACGTCTAAGTACGCCGTCGTGGGGAGCTCCAGCTCTTTTTAAGAAAAAAAGGATGGGTCATTGAAGTTGTGTATTGACTACGAAAAGTTAAACCAAGTAACGGTGAAAAAAAAATCCTATGCTGAGGATTGATGACTTGTTTGATCAACTTAAGGGTTCGAGTTTCTTTTCGAAGATTGATTTGAGATCAGGGTACCATCAGTTGAGAATTAGAGACGAAGACAGCGAAAATCGCCTTTCGAACTCGTTATGGTCACTATGAGTTTTTGGTTATGCCGTTCGATTTGAAAAATGCTCTGGCAACATTCATGGGTTTGATGAACCGTATATTTCATCTGTATCTAGATAGTTTTGTGGTTATGTTCATGGATGACATTCTTATTTACTCACCCACAATGGAGATGCATGAGGAACACCTACATATTGTTCTACAACTTTTGAGAGAGCATCGTCTGTATACAAAATTTGAGAAGTGCGAATTTTGGATGTCTAAGGTGAGATTTCTTGGACATGTGGTATCGAGGGATGGAGTATCAGTAGATTCTTCGAAGACTGACGCAGTAATAGATTGGGAACGACCGAAGAATGTGCTTGAAATTCACAGCTTCTTGCGTTTGGCAGGCTACTATTGGCGATTCGTGAAAGATTTTTTTAGACTTGTCGTGCCGATGATACGTCTTACATGAAAGGGGGTCAAGTTCGTTCGAAGCGAGTCCTGTGAGTTGACATTCAAGAGTTGAAGAAGAGGTTGACTAGTGCACCAGTGTTAGTTATTCCAGAACAAGGCTTGGGTTACATAGTATATTGTGATGCGTCACATGATGGTTTGGGTTGTGTTCTAATGCAGGAAGGTAAGATTGTGGCTTACGGATCTCGACAGTTGAATACCCATGAGAAGAATTATCCGACACGTGACTTGGAGTTGGCAGCCGTGGTCTTTGCTTTAAAGGCATGTAGGCACTATCTTTATGGTGAGCATTTTGAGATTTTCTCCGATCACAAGAGTTTAAAATATTTATTTTTACAGAAGGACCTGAATCTATGACAACGACGGTGGATGGAGTTTATGGAAGATTACAATTTTGACCTTTAGTACCATCTAGGGAAGGCCAATGTTGTGGCCGACGCTCTTAGCAGGAGATTGCATGGTTCGTTAGCTTTCATTGCCTTACGAGAGTGGGACATGCTTGGAGAGATTGGTGAGTTTGATCTATGTCTCGGGGAGACAGGAAAAGGTGCGACTTTATTTTTAGTGGTTTCATGGTCTATGTTGGTTACTCGTGTGTTAGAGGCTCAACAAACAGATCAAGAGGCTCAGATGTTACAGGATCGTATTGCTATTGGAAAGGACACCACGGGATGGGTTGTGAGTCCATATCAAAGTTTGAGATTGGCAGGAAGGCTGTTTGTACTAGAGTCGTGCCCTTCTGAGGTACTACATGATTTTTATCATTCTCGTCTTGAAATGCACCCAGGAGGCACTAAGATGTATCATAACCTGCGCCGTATGTTCTGGTGGAAGGGAATGAAGAGAGATGTGGTTCAGTTTGTTTCTCGGTACCTTACTTGTCAGCAAGTAAAGGCAAAACATCATAGACCAGCAGGGTTGTTACAGCCGTTGCCACTGTCAGAATGGAAATGGGAGAACATCACGATGGACTTTGTGTCGGGACTTCCTAGATCGCCTAAGGGTCATGACGCTATCTGGGTTGTGGTCGATAGACTGACGAAGTCTGCACACTTTCTTCCCATTCGCGTGAAAGATTCTGTGGACAAGCTGAGTAGATTGTATATCAGTGAGATAGTTCGGTTACACAAAGTACCGGTATCTATTGTTTTTGATCAACAAACGCGCTATACATTACGGCTTTGGCAGAGTCTTCTGGTGGCTTTGGGGACGAGCTTGACGTTGCTTTTTATTTATAGACGGATGGTCAGTCCGAGCGGATTATACAGATCTTGAAGAATATGTTCAGAGCTTGTGTGCTTGATTTTTGGGATTCTTGAGAAGATCACCTACCATTGGTAGAGTTTGCGTATAATAACAGTTATTAGTCTAGTATCGGGATGGCATCTTGTGAGGCTTTGTTTGGTAAGCCGTGTAGGTCGTCGATGTGTTGGACAAATGTGAGAGAGACCGTAGTTTTGGGACCCAACTTGGTATGGAAGATGATAGAGAAGATCGCTGTGATTCGCCAACGTTTAGTGATGACTCAGAGTCGTCAGAAGAGATATGCTGATCAGAGGAGGAGGCCTTTAGAGTTTGGGGTGGGGGACCACGTGTTTCTAAAAGTCTCGCCACGCTGAGGTTTGATGAGATTTGGCCGTAGCAGAAAACTATCACTGCGTTTTATTGGGCCGTTTGAGATCCTTAAAAAGATCGGTGAGGTGGCATACTTTTAGCTTTACCACCTCAGTTGGCATCTGTGCATAACGTGTTTCATATTTTCACGCTTCGAAAGTATGAGCCCGACCCGTCACACGTGTTGGATTGTGCTGAGTTACGAGTGTATGAGGATGTTGCTTATGAGGAACGATCTGTGAAGATTGTGGATACGAAGGAGCAAGTGTTGAGAGGGAAAACCATTGCTTATGTCAAGGTTCTATGGCTTTATCACAGAGTTGAGGAAGCGACGTGGGAGCTTGAGTCTGGAGTTCGTGCTAGATATCCAGAGTTGTTTGCTTCGTGAACTTGTAGCAAATTTCGGGGATAAAATTCCTTTAAGGGGGAGAGTTGTGAGACCCAGTTCATTTTTTTATTTTCACATGTATATTTGATGTATTGGTTATCGGTTTAATCGTTGTATAGAGCAGCATGTCTATATTTATGTGTCATATATGCAAGGGTTTGGTTTCGTTTCTTTGCCTGATTTTTCACCCAACGACGGCTGCTCGAGCGGTGGCTTGTCTGCTCGAGCGAGGGTGTGGCAGTGTGTTATGTCGGTAGGGACCGCTTGAGCAGTGTCCTGTCTGCTCAAGTGGTGACAGCCTAGCGCAAAAATCTATAAAGACAGCTTATGTCTAGATTTTTTAGCCAAAGCTTGTTCTACAATATTCTTTTCTCTTTCTACACAACTTCTACCTTCTCTCTAGCTTTTTGGAGGGTCATGGCTTAATTTTTGGCGATCAGATAGCGGATCCTTGTTATCCTTGCCGAGAGCTTCGCATCAATCCGGATGGAATCGCATTTTGACGACGTTCGTTTTTCATCAAGGTTCAAAGCTTCGACTTTATAACTCATTGAGGTAGGATCCTAGACTATTTTACTGTTAAAGAGTGCTACATGCGATTATATGCTTTTCTACCATTTCAAAATGCTATAAATGTTAGATTTTTTGGTATAAACCATGTTTGTTTGCGTAAAAGCATGTTTTACGTTTTCTTCTGGTTTACTACATGTTAGTGGACGTGTGGATGTCCGTAGTTTTCAAAAAAATGATTTTGAAAACGGAGAATTTTATGTAAACTTGTGAAAACCTAACTTTTGGTGGTTTGGGGCTGACCCTCGAGGTTAAGTTGTGATTTTAAACATTTTGGTAGAACGGTAGAAACATTTTGAAAATGTTGTTTGGTCTCCATGGTTAATGGATGACGTGGCGGTTGGCCGTTGAATGTTTTATGCATGATTAATGTGTAGTTTTAAACATTTTTGTAGTCGAGCTACATGTTTGTCTTTTTATGATTCGATAGATGTGCCGTGACAGTGCATATGTATTTGGGCTGCCATTGCTTCTTGGTAAAAGTTTAAAAATTTTATGCAAGTAGGTTCTTTGCTCCTTCGGGTTAATCCCTGTAAATAAAGTGGTTGCCCCAGTGGGAGGCGTGCATTGTTGTGACTCCGTATAGAATTTGTCATTATCTAGCGGGTCTTTATATGGCAATGGTCTAGGGTAATTGACAAAAGTCTATAATTGTTACCTTTGTCCCAAGTGTGACAGAGTCGATACATAGGTATTAGTGTCAGTTGTGGGAATCGAGTGAAAAATAACGTTTTGTTACTGTTTTTCTTTAACTGTTAAACGTTATTTGCATCGTATGAAAATGCGTGATTTTAATGATGGAAAATCGTTTTGAGGCTTATGAAGTTGAGTTGATTTTATGCTATGTGATTGTATAGCTTGCTTTACGGCATTATAGTCTGTTTCTATTGGGTTTCAGCTCACGTTGTGAGATTTGTAAAAATCTTTTTTAGGTGATTGTGATCACGAGTGTTGATCTAGTGGAACCCCGGAGGCAGAAGAATTTTGTTTAAAATTTTCTATTTTGTTATGGGAATCATATGCTGCTACATATATAGCTTGTTCTTCGAGGCTTTTTTTGTAAGCCTTGAGGCGGTTACATTCTGCATATATGATTTGTTTTGAGCGAGAAACCTTGGGTTGGCAGTAGTTGTTGTTCTAGTTGGGGTTTTATGCTTTCATAGCTTCAGTTTCGTATCTGAAAAGTGGTTTCTCTATCAAATAATGATTTTATTTCCTAAAATTTGTTTATTTAAAACCTTGTTCAGAGACCGTGTTTTTATGTGTGTTTTTGATACTTGAGAAGATTTTTTTTTTGGTTTCTGGCTAGAAAAAATCTCTCAAGCGTCTCCCTACACGAGCGGGCCTCTGAGCGCTTGAGTGGATAGCAGCTGGGACCAAAAGTTAGTTTTTGTTTCGAAAGGAGGTTTTGGTGGGAAAAGCTTGGGTTTATCCCTTTTTGATACAAAATGGCATAATTTGGTCATTGTTTTATAAATAAAATATCGTTTTCGTTTCAATCTTTGACTCGTTTTAGTTCAAACGATTTTGGTGGATCGTGGTATCTTAAAATGGTGGTTCGATGGGTTTTTACGTGACCCTAAGTTTTAGGGCGTGACAAGATCTCAATTCTATAAGAGAAGTTAATACCAACAAAATATTTGAAAAAAACAAAACAAAACCTTCATACTGCTGATGGCAGTTCAATAAAAATAAATTATAAATTCTCTAATGTTTATATATATGTAATCAAGAAATATGTGTTCAAACAGAATTTATTCTTGTTTAAGATCTCTCTCAACCTGAAATATTAGGAACACCATTCCTAACATTAATAGCCCTATTTGCTGTTACTCATCAAGGTATCAATACTAATAGGGAAGTGTGTGAGGCCCAAGGCCTAGCTAGAGAAAGCCCAGCACAGCTTTACTAGGGCCCAAGATGAAGTAACCCCAGGTGATGTTGGTAAAAAGGAATATGGCTGATGAGCCATGTTCCCTAATCAAGAGAAGAGTAAGGCGGAAGGCGCATAGAGTGATCCCAGATTTTTTCTAATTCTGTTGCAACCGTCTACACGTGGTTGGTTGGCCACGTGGCTTAACAAATGCATAAAGAGGATAACCGAATAGGAAAAATGTACGCATTCTAAAACTAGTAATTGACTAGAGTGAGATTTTATGCTAACTTGAGGGTCTCCACTGGAGTTCTAACTTGACTGTCGAAGAGGGCCCGCTCCTTTTTTAACGATTTTCTTCTCCAGCCCCAGGTTGGACCAGAGGATTTGGAGCCCATTATCGGGAAAACACCATCATTTGGCGCTGTTTGTGGGAACTACTTTTTATTTTTTGATGGTGAATTCTGCCTTGAATGGTGAGAACCAAATCAATGGCCGATGACATTAACCAAGACGCAACCATTCAGCATCCTCAACTGCAGGGGGATGATCGCACCGTCCAGGAACAACTCCATCATTTAACGCAAGGCATTTTCCAATTAGTTCAACAGAATCAGGAGTTGTCGCAACATCTGAGGGAATGAGAGGAGAATGCCCTCCCACCTCGTCGAGTTTTGAATATGGGGGGCCCTTTTGCCCACCCACAACATGATGAGGGCGGGGACGAGGCCCGTGACCCACCGCGAAGAGACGAGGAAGAGGTGGCTAGTGGAGTTAATCTTCCTCAACCCCCAAACCGTGCACTACAGGTTCTAAAGAGGGTACACCCGAATAAAGGAGAACCATCGGAGATGTTAACTACCTGGAACAAATAGATACGGGAGGTGAAAGAACAACTTAATAATGTGATGGAGGCGATGAGGGGTGAGACGCCCTCCACCCTAGCTAACCTTGTTTAAAAAACTAGTACGCCTTTTGTTATGGCCATTATGGTTGTATCCTTACCCCTTAAGTTCAAGATGTCGTCTCTCGACGTGTTTGATAGGACGTTTGACCCATTAGACCACTTTGACAATTACAATTCCATGAAGTGCCTCCATACCGTACCAAAAGTAATCATGTGCCGAGCTTTCCCAACTACTCTGAGGGGACCTACGCAAATTTGGTTTACGAAGTTGAAGCCTGATTCTATAGAATCTTTTGCCCAATTAAGTAATCTATTCTTCAGTCATTTTATGGAGGGCAACGATATAGGAAGCCGACAACTTATCTGTTGAACATTAAGCAAGCAAAGGGGGGACGCCTTCGAGATTATGTGAATCGCTTTAACCGGGAGGCCCTCCAGGTGGATGAGGTGGACAGTAAGGTGGCCTTGGCGGCCTTCATTAGCGGCCTATTGCCATCACGGTTCATTTTCTCTTTATCAAAAACTCCCCCAGTAGATATGACTAAGCTGATACTTAAGGCCCAAAAGCACATGAATGCAGAGGATGTTGTAGATGCAAGGCGTACGAAGGATGGAAATGCGCCGCTAGGCCAAAGAAAAGGTCTAGGGAGACCGAATAGCGAACGATGCCTGGAAGGCCCAATCAGGGCAAAAAATTAGAAGACTCCTCATATCATAGATCTGTCAGGATTAAGTACAAGGACTTTACTCCTCTTATCGCCCCACTAGAGAAGGTCTTGCTCCATATCAAGAGGAACCTGGACCTTAAGTGGCCAGGGAAATTGAGGGGCGATCCTACGAAGCGGTCCAAAAGCAAATATTGTCACTTCCACAAGGACCACAATCACGACACGGAGGATTGCTATGACCTAAGGGGCCAGATTGAGAAGATGATCAGGCAGGGGAAGTTGGACCATTTCTCGATCCATGCCCAACGAAAAGATAAAACCAAAACCCCAAAAGATGATTACCTCAGTCCAGACCAGTCTAAAAAGCATGAAGATCTCCCTCGTTTGGAAATTAGGACTATCACAGGAGGATTCACGTGTGGTGGTGAGACCAGGTCAGGAAGGAAAGCTCATACCAAGCGAATGAAGATGTGGGATGAGCAGGAGCAAGTCGCGACACCCACCAGAAATGAGGGGACCTCTTGCCCAGCTAAGTGGGTGGAGGAGATATTGCCATCTCTTTTTCTGAGCACAATAGCAAAGGGATCCAACCCCCCCATGATGATCCCATTGCCATCACCCTACTGGTAGGTAATCACACCATTCGAAGGGTCTCTTAGTAGATAATGGGAGCTCAGCAGATATCCTTTTCGCCACGGCCTTCGACCAGATGGATGTAAGCTAAGGACAGTTGTAGCCCATGTTGTCTCCTCTAATTGGTTTTTCTAGAGATTGGGTGTACCCGTTGGGATCTATCTAGCTCCTTGTGACTATCGGGGATGGTCACTATAAGCTCAACAAAATAGTAACATTTTTTGTTGTATACAATTCTTCAGCATATAATGTGATTCTCGGTCGAACTGCGTTGAATGGTTTCAGGACAATAACATCCACGTATCATCTCTTGGTTAAGTTCCCCACACCTCGAGGGTTGAGGTATGTAAGGGGTGACTAGATTTCTGCTCGAGAATGCTACTGTACTTCCCTCAGGAAGCACACTCGCAGAGAGGCTCTGATCGTTGAGGAGATGGAGGTCCGAGATGAAGGCGAATTGAAGCAGACTGTGCAAGCAGAACCCCTAAGGGCAGTACAAGTTCACGAGACTGACCCAACTAAAATAGTGTTGATCTAAACCTGGGTCGAGGAAGCTATAAAGTGCCAATTAGTGGATTTCATGAGGGATCATAAGAGTGTGCTTGCATGGTCACATCAAGACATGCCTGGGATAGACCCCGCCGTTATGGTCCATCGTTTGAATGTGTACCCAAAGGTAAGACCGGTAAAGTAAAAACAAAGAATTTTTACCCAGGAGCGTAACCAGGCCGTCAATAAAAAGGTCAGCAAGCTGAAGGCAGCAGGGTTCATCAAAGAGACTACCTACCCGGAATGGTTGGAAAATGTTGTTATGGCAAAAAAAGCGAATGGAAAGTGGCGCATGTGCATTGATTTTATGGACCTCAACAAAGCTTGCCCTAAGGATAGCTACCCTTTGCCCCGAATTGATCTCTTGGTAGACTCAACTGCAAGGCATGAGCTGCTCAGTTTTATGGATGCCTTTTCTAGCTATAATCAGATTCTTATGCACGTTCCTGACCAGAAGAAGATAGCCTTCGTCACGTCTAGAGGACTATACTGCTATAGGGTCATGCCCTTTGAACTCAAGAATGCGGGAGCTACTTACCAGAATTTAGTGAATTCGATGTTCGAAAAGCAAATTGGTAGAAACATGGAAGTATATGTGGATGATATGTTAGTTAAGAGTCGAAGGGCAGATCAATACCTCAGTGACTTAGCAGAGGCATTCACTGTGCTAAGAAGGTATGGGATGACGCTTAATCTAGCGAAGTGTGCCTTTGGGGTGTCCTCGGGGAAATTTTTGGGATATCTGGTCAACCAGAGGGGTATCGAAACCAACCCGGACAAGATAAGGGCGATTTTAGATATGGCATCACTCACAAATACCAAAGAGGTTCAAAGATTGGCGGGAAGAGTGGCCGCCCTAAATCGATTTGTTTTCAAAGCAACGGACAAATGCTTACCATTCTTTAAAGTTTTGAGGAAGGCTTTTGTCTGGATCGAAGAATGCGAGTTAGCTTTCAATGAGCTGAAGAAGTATCTCACCGAGCCTCCAATACTTTCCAATCCTACTCCGCACGAACTACTGTATATGTACTTAGCCCTGTATACAACAGCTGTCAGTTCGGCTTTGATAAGAGATTTTCAGGGCCATTAGAGGCCGTTCTACAATGTAAGTAAGGGATTCCAAAGAGCTGAGGCCCGATATCCCAACCTAGAGAAGTTCGCCCTTGCCCTGGTCATCTCAGCTAAGAAGCTTAGGCCATATTTCCAAGCCCACGCAATAGTGTTACAAAAGCCGAAAGCCTCTAAAAGACTGATGTAATGGGCAATAAAGCTCAGAAAATTCGACATCGAATATAAGCCACGAACATCAATGAAAAGACAAGCTATAGCGGACTTCGTGGCAGAGTTCATAGGCACAACACCGATATTGGAACCCCCACAAACCACCAGTGAAAATCCCAGCATGCTACAGCATCCGGAGAGCAATGATGCACAACCAGGTGGTCATGATCAACCAGAGCAATTCATATGGGCAGTCAAAGTATACATGTTAGCCAGGCAAGGGTTAAAAGGTGCTGGTTTTCTTTTAGAAACGCCATTAGGTGACAGGCTCAAATTTTCCCGACGGTTTAATTTCATGTTAACCAATAATGAGGCTAAGTACAAGGCCCTAGTTTGTGGAATCAAAGTTGCCAAAGTTTGTGGAGCGAAGCAGGCTCACTTTTATACAAATTATCAATTGGATACTCACCAGGTCAACAGGGGGTGAGAAATAAAAGGAGAGCGACTTCAGTAATGCAAGAACCTTGTTGACAATCTGTCCGAACATCTTAAGTGGTTCAAGGTTTCCCAAATTTCCTGAGCAAAAAATGAGGCTGTTGATTGACTTGCCAAGTTCGCTTCCTCAAGGAAAATAGACCCAATCGGCGAGATAACGATCGAGGCAGTCAACCACCCAAGCATAGGGCAGCATGAAGTGCCATTGGAAGTCATGAAAATACTGGACATACCTTAGGCCCAGCTAATTGTGACGTATTTGAAAACTTGTGAGTTTTCATAGGACAAAAGGGAAGCCCAAAAACTAAAATTTCTGACTACTTAGTACATCATCCTTAAGGGAGTGCTATATAGGAGAGGGTCCGTCACCCCGTATTTACGGTGTATTTCAGAACCAGAAGCACTATATTCTACAAGAGATACATGAGGGTGTTCGCGAAAATCATTCAGGAGCTAGGTCGTTAATGGGAAAGGTGATGCGAGCAAGGTACTACTGGCCTACACTAATGCGTGACGCCAAAGACTTTGTGAAGAAGTGCGATAAATGTCAGCGATACACGAATGTGACTAGGCAGCCGCCTACTGAGCTCACGATCCTGACCAGTCCGTGGCCTTTCGTATAATGGGGTTTGGACATTGTAGGACCACTGCCCAGGGCACAAAGGCAAATGAAGTTCTTGGTTGTCGCGATTGATTACTTCACAAAATGGGTGAAAGTGGAGCCTCTAGCAAAAATCACCAAAAAGAATGCCACCCGCTTTGTATGGAAAGTCGTTATTTGTCGATTCAGAATCCTTAAAGCTTTGGTGACAGACATTGGAAAGCAGTTTGACAACAAAAATTTCAAAAAAAATTGTGGTAATCTTGACATTCAACTGTGCTATGCTTCCCTAGCTCATCCTCAATCCAATGGGCAGGTAGAAGTCACTAATCGATCTCTGCTCAAAATCTTGAAGACTAAACTAGACAACGCAAAGGGACAGTGGCTAGAAGAGCTCCCCAATGTACTCTGGGCTTACTGGACTACCGCTCGAACTCCTACAGGGGAAATCCCATATATGCTTACTTATAGCCATGAGGTTGTTCTCCGGATCGAGCTTGGACTTACCAGCACCCGCATAAGCGAGTACAATCAAACAAAGAATGATGAGGAGTTGAGGGTTGATTTGGATCTATTGGAAGAGATTCGAAACACGTCAGCAGTACGTGTGGAAACTTATCAGGAAAGGATAAGGCAGTATTATAACTCCCACGTCAAGGAAAAGAGGTTCAGCCCGGGGAACTTAGTGCTGAGAAAGGTAGTACTGGCCACCAAAAACCCATATGATGGTAAACTGGGACCAAATTGGGAGGGACCTTACATAGTAAAACTTTAGTGTGGCAGAGGAGCTTATAAGCTACGAACCATCGAAGGGAAGGATTTGACACACCTTTGGAACGCTGAACACCTTAAGAGGTATTACCCGTAAAAACATCGCCCATAATAAAAATAATTTGTCAACATTATATGTATTCCTAATTTTGTTCATGTTTAATGGAAGTTCTGCAGTTTTTCCTTTATCACCTACGCAAGATGTTTAGTCTCTCTCTCGTTCCCAGAAAAGCTCAGGCTGATTAAGCCTTCTCCAAAAAAATTAACCTAAGGCCTAAGGGTCATATAGGCTTAGGCTAATCAGGCCTTTTCTAAAAAAGTTAGCCTAAGACCTAAGGGTCAAATAGGCTCAGGCCGACCATGCCTTCTCTAAAAAGTTAGCCAATGGCCTAAGGGCCAGATAGGCTCAGGCTGATCAGGCCTTCTCCAAAAAGTTAGCCAAATGCCTAAGGATCAGACAGGCTCAGGCTGATCAGGCCTTCTCCAAAAAGTTAGCCAAAGGCCTAAGGATCAGACAGGCTCAGGCTGATCAGGCCTTCTCCAAAAAAGTTAGCCTAAGGCCCAATAGTCAGATAAGCTCAGGCCGATCAGGCCTTTTCCAAAAAGTTAGCCAAAAACCTAAGGGCTAGATACGCTCAAGCCGATCAGGTCTTCTCCAAAAAATTAGCCAAAGGCCTAAGGGTCAAACAAGCCTAGGCTATTCAGGCCTTAGACCTTAAGTCTTAGACGAGTCAGGCCAGTCCAAGGGTGAGTATAAAAATCATACAACCATGAATAGAATAAAAAAATCACACATACACCAAGTAAATTTCTATATATATACGAACAAAAAACAAAAAGGTGTTCAAGATCATCATCGTCCAAAAAGAAAAGTTAAGGAATGTATCTCCAACGCCAAATCACGGGAAAATAAAATGTTGGGGAAAGCTTAGTACTAAATTCTAAAATGAGAAGAGAAATGAGAAAGTCAAGCTTCGGCCAGAGGGCCTCTCTTCAACATCCTGAGCAGGTGAACCAACGATGGTAGAATCATCTTCCTCTTCTTCAGGTTGGATGAGAGAGAAGTCTTGGTCAGGAAAAGCTGCTTGGGCTTGTTGACAGAATGTCTCGTATCCATGATCCCACTGCTCCGCCATTTGCATCTTCACACCTGCAGAGTCCATATGCTCAGTGATGCGGTTGGTAATCAGCTGCTCTAGCTCCCTAGATGCCTTGAATTCGTCTAAAAAGGTAGCCTTTCCCTTGACATTTTGGAACTCCAGCTCCCTGCATTTGAATTCCATATCAAGTATTTTCTTGTGTCGAACACCCATCTCCACTTGCATTTCCTTCTTGTTCTTGTGCAATTCTTCAATGGACAACTTGCTTTTCTCCAATTCTGACTTCAAAAAGTTGTTCTCTTGTTTTTGTGGATCAAGTTGTTCCTTCAACACTTTTATGGAGTTAGAAGAAGACTGTAGCCTCTTCTCGGCTACCTTCCAAGCAGTGTGGAATTCGTTCATGCGGATGATAGAATGGTGGTCTGAAGGAAAAGACGATTATAAGTAGAAAAGGAGGAACAAGGCATAAATGTAGTAGTAAGAAAGAGGGTTAACTTACTTTGGCCGCTTCCTGATGGAATCGATTTCCTAAGGCATGAGGGGAAAAGGCTTGCATAGCCTCATGATCGGTGGGAGGAATGGCGTTCTCGATCATCTTTAACCCAGACTCTCCCTCGATGAAGACAGACTCAACCTTATCGTAGTTGGGGCCGAGCGGAGTGAAATGGGGAAAAGCAGTTTCTTTCTCCCTGTGCAGCTGAGGACTAGTTTGTGAAGGGATGAGGTCTTGATTGGCCAGGATCTCCTCTGAGGAATTTCTTTTCTGAGAAGTGTCAGCCTTCTCAGTAGACGCACCCCTTTCCCTCTGGAAGTGATTTGATATTTAGGGGCGCTTTAGAGGGGGAGCCTCAAAACTACCACTCCCCTGCTCAACACGTTTCTTCCTTAATTCTTTTAAGTGCTTCTGCACTTCTTTGTCAAGTCTTCCCATTTTTCCTGCACAGTGTGAAAACAATTTCAGAGCAAACATGATAATTGTGTAAGGGGGACATGCTTTGAGATGCATACGATGTTTCACCTTTGAGCTTAGAAGCTTCTTCAACCTCAGCTGCACGAAATAAATTCAAGGCATCAAAAGAGAGTTCAGGGCCGAGAAGATACTCACTCAGGCTTTCAGTGATAACCAGCGCTGCCCAATCCCTAACCTCATGTGTGCAAGCCGCCTCAATTCTCTCTTGGTTTCTCTTAGATATCTTAGGGGCCCTAATACGACCTAAACAAAGACCCTATGGGGTTAAAGGTTGATCTAAAAAAAAGAAAACAAATTTCAGCATAACAATAATAGAACAAACTGACCATCTTTTAAAGGATTGGCCCATGGCCAATAGGTCTAGGGAGTCATTTCATTGATATCCTCCCATTGTTGAAACTCTTAACCATCTCTTGATATAAAGAAGTAATGCTCTTTCCAGTGCTTGTTGGAGCTCAGCAAATCGGTAATCAATTTGCGACTTCCACATGCTTAGAGGCTATCATACCCAAATAGGTGTTCAACGGGCTTGTAGCACCAAAGGAACTCGGGGATGGTCAGACATCTTTTTCCCTCGCTCAGCACTTGCCAAAGAATCGTTCTTCTTATTAGAATTCTCCAAGCATTGGAGACTAATTGACTAGGAGCGATTCCTAAATGTTGCAAGAACTCCCTAACGAGGGAAGGTATTGGGATCTGTAGGCTAGCTTGCAGAGCCTCTTCGAAAATACAGACCTCACCAGGGATAATTGAGCAAGCTAGCTCGGTGACAGTCGGGTAAGGCTAGGAATTTGGTACTGAAGCCTCAGTCCGCCTGAATCTTAAGTCTCAATGGTTGAAGAGATGGATTCAGCGGTAAAAGGAATGTAAATACTCTCCACCACCATCTGTGAATGTTCGGTAGGCTTTTCTTACTAGTTTAGGTCGGTGGTAATGGCTTCAAGCAAATCTAGTTCTTCCTCGCTCAAGGGTTCTATGAGAGAGGTTGCCGGAGGAGGAGAAGGCCCTGGTTCGGCCTGTTCCCCTTCTATCCTCGTTAACTCTCGTCTCGAAGTGCGAAAAAATAGGTAGGGTTAGGTTCGCAGACTGGGACAGGGTTGCTAAACCCCACAGTAAAAGTGGCTGAAACGACTATAAGTGGTTAGTTGATAAGATAATCAGTAATAGAGGTGGCAATTGAAGACGACATCCCTTGACAGATTGGGATGCTATCAAACCTAACCTCAAGAAATGAGGATTCTACTTCTTCAGAATTGCTAGATAAGATGGCTCGATTTTTACCTCCAGACATAAGCTCTAAAATGTTCTAAATATTGTTGAGGCATTAAACAAACTTGGGGACTTGGAATTGAAAAGACAAGTAAAAGAAACCGCAAATGGCAAACGAGGGCTAAGAAAATTACCAGGAGGCGACAGCATCGGCTATGTGCAGCCCAAACGCTTGGAGTTACTCTAGTTACGCCAAAAAACTAATCAAAAGGAGTAAGTAATCTGCCTCTCTGTGATTCAAAGGACATCAAGGGCGCTTAACACTATTGACAACCCAAATGTGGCCAGTTGTCACGTAATCAATAGCAAGGGGGAGAGGGGAGCAAGAAGGTGTGATGTGGGCGGTCCTCCCAAGCGCCAACATGACCCCTAGGGTCTTGTCTGGAAAACCCCGAGGGGCATATAAAAGTATTTAAGGCGCCATCACAGAAAGCTCTTGGTACGAAATAGGTGTCTCTCATTCTAGAAGATGCATGGCTAAGTGTGGCACACCATTTGTATTCTCGACCTTCCTCTTTATAAAGGAAAGGCAGGCCAAGAATAGGGGATTACTGATAGGGGAGTGTGTGAGGCCCAAGGCCCAGCTAGAGAAAGTTCAATACAGCTTTACTAGGGGCCAAGATGAAATATCCCCAGGTGATGATGGTTAAAAGGAATATAGCTGATCATCCCTGATTAGAAGGCGAGTAAGGAGGAAGGCGCGTTGAGCGATCCCAGAATCTTTCTAATTTTGTTGCAATCGTCTCCACGTGGTTGGTCGGCCACGTGGCTTAACAAATACATAAAGAGGGTAATCGAATAGAAAAAAAGTACGCACTCTAGAACTGGTAAGGGTAGAGTGAGATTTTATGCTAGTTTGAGGGTTATTCCACCGAAGTTCTAATTTGACCGTCGAAGAGGGCCTGTCGGAGGAAACTCCAACCCCTTTTCTAACGGTTTTCTTCTCTTGTCTCAGGTCGGACCAGAGAATTTGGAGCCCATTATCAGAGAAACACCATCAAGTACCAAATTATTAGAAAATGAAAAAATAAATTTTTCATTCATATTTCCTCCACAACCTCATATGTTACAAGAATTATAATTTAATCTTTAAATAAAAATAAATTTATTTTTTACAAGAAGAAATATCATATTCCCACGTGAAAGAACAAATTCCAAATTTTTCTACCTAACAACAAATTTAAACATCTTTATAAAAAAAATCTGTATTCAAATCTCTCACATGTCTTTTGGCATTGTAAGCAACACATAGTACAATTACCATATGAATCAGATTTCCAAGAAAAATTTATGCCTACCAAAGTTAGACCATCACAAATGGATCAAAATCAATTAGAATATTACAAAAACGAAATTAATGATTTATTGGCAAAAAACCTCATAAGACCAAGTCAATCTCTAAGGTCCTGTGCAGCTTTTTATGTGAATAAGAATGTTGAATTAAAAAGAGGTACCTCTCGATTAGTAATTAATTATAAGCCCTTAAACAAAATTTTACAATAGATTAGATATCCAATTCCAAATAAAAAAGATTTACTCAATCGATTAAATCATCCAAAAAATCTTTTTCAAATTTGACATGAAATCTGAATTTTAGCAAATACAAATAGATGAAAAAGATAAATGCAAAACTGCATTTATGGTACCATTAGGCCATTATGAATAGAATGTAACGCCATTTGGATTAAAAAATACTCCATTAGAATTTTAAAGAATAATGAATGATATTTTTAATTCTTATACACAATTTTGAATTGTCTATATTGATGATGTATTAGTTTTTTCTCCTTCAATATCACAACATATAAAACATCTTCATAACTTTTATAATATTATTAAAACTACTGGATTAGTTTTAAGCACGTTAAAAATAAAATTATTTAAATAAAATGTTCGATTTTTTGGAACATCAAATTAATAAAAATGCAATAATTCCTATAGATAGATCTTTAGAATTTGCAAATAAATTTTCTAATGAAATTACAAATAAAACTCAATTATAACGGTTTTTAGGTAGTTTAAATTATATTTTAGAATTTTATAAAAATTTATATAAAGACAAAAAATTACTATACCAAATATTATGACATAATCCAAAATCTTGGGCATCCCAACATACCAAAGTTGTTCAAAAAATCAAGCAACATGCTAAACAATTACCATGTTTATGTTTTCTTATTTCTAATGCATTTTAAATTGTTGAGATAGATGCTTCGAACATAGGGAATGGAGGAATTCTCAAACAAAAACACTAAGATAAAGAACAATTAATTCAATTTACCAGGAAAACCCACTTAACAAAATTCCTCTACTATTAAAAAATAAATTTTATCAATTGTTTTATGTATTACAAAATTTGAAGGAACCTTTTAAATCAAAAATTTTTATTAAAAATTGATTGTAAAGCGACAAAAGAAATTTTTAAAAAAAATGTTAAAAATATTACTTCAAAATAAATTTTTATTCGCTGACAAGCTATATTAAGTATATTTGATTGTGATATAGAATACGTAAAAGGTGAGTCTAATTCTCTTTTTTGCTATTTCACTCGAGAGTTTTTGTAAGGGACAAAATATCAAGATGTTACAAAAGTTAGAGGTAATGACCCCCTGTAATCTCACACGCACACAATCTGCTAAAGGTAAAACCCCCCTCAGCAAGGTTTTAAAAGCACAGTCTCAATATATTTTCAATAAAACTTTTTTCCCCATTTTACCTCTTGAAGAAAAGAATTTTAAAATTTTTCAATCCAAATCTAATAAGGATAAACCTTTAGTTTTAACCAAAATTATTAGTAATTATTTATTATCACATTGATAGCATCCTCCAAAAACAAGCTCACCCTCCAAACTGTTTTATAAAATAATTTTTTTAAAAACTGCTTTAATTAAAATTCAACACAATTC
>JAOTRH010476724.1:48651-60052 GCA_034768845.1 Heliamphora exappendiculata
AAAACAAGCTCACCCTCCAAACTGTTTTATAAAATAATTTTTTTAAAAACTGCTTTAATTAAAATTCAACACAATTCAAATGTTAATGGCAAAATCACTAATTATTCAAAATGTGTTATTTAAAAAATTAGAGACAAAGCAATGATTTTAATAAAAATTTTAAAAATGATGCCGTTTGCCCAACTCGTTACAATTATTATGATTATCAAGATGCGTTTCATCATGTTTTTTATTTTCAAAACTATCTAATAAAATATTCTTGGTTTATAAATTTTTGTCAAAATCTCAATTCTTCAATTCCCAATTGGCTCCACAATTGGTGGATTGAATTTGGTCCCAATCTTAATGTTCTTCCTCCTTTACTTCAACAATTCTATGACAACTATTCTCAATATACCAATCCTTTGAAACTAACATCATTATATTTCTTTACTGATTTCAGCTTGTCATGGTTGCTTACATGATAATTTACTGTTGCAATTCAAAATGATATTCTCTATTTATCTCGTCAATATGTTTCAAAATGGTAGGACAAATTCAAAAATTTTAAAGAATATTATCTTAATTTTCTCAAATCTTATTATTTAAAATCATTTTCTCCTAGACTTTTATATGCCTCAAAAGTTCAATCATCATTCTCTTAATTAAATTCTTCTTCAAAATCTACAGCATCCTCATCTGATTGTGTTAATATTAATTTGACATCTATAAAAACTAAAAGTCTTTTTCAATTTCATGGTATGACCCAATCTGAACTCTAAAAAGTTGTTATTCAAGAAATGTCCAATGTCCAAGTAGCTTGATGATGATGATTTTTTTAGAGAAATGCTATCTCCAATTAGCCCTAATGATGATAGTCAAAACAACGAAGATGATTGTATTAGAATAAATTTTGATTTTGTCTTTCTTTGATTGTCCATGAAGACCACCGACACAATTGCATTACTGTTCAACAAAGCAAAAAATGAATTTTGTCACGACTTATTTTTACAAATGGCATATATTCAAATAAATCTAGAAACAATTAAAATTTCTATCGCTATATTTAATTACTATATTTATTATGCAGTATATAATTAATAACTAAAATAATAATTTTAAAGAAAATTAATTATTTTTAGACTTAATAATTTATAAAAACAAGTAACCTAAATATATGTGTCTCATCTATATTTAAAATAGCTCGTATAATAAGATATGTGGACCCTGATTGTAATATCCGAATCTATGTTTTTCTTATATTTTTCTTTTTCTTTACTTTTCTTGATTTTTTTTTTAAGACTTAAAAATCCACCATATGTTCGAAGTGGTAAGATACAAATTTTTATGAAATTGGAATTTTTAGAAAAATTCTAATTTTTAAGATATTGGCTCTTAAAATGTATTACAGTTAAAAAAAATATATTATTATTATTTGTTTTTAACGAGATTTATTGGGAATTTTCTAAAATATATTTTTGATAATAATTCTTTAAAATCTATTTTATTTATTTTGTTATTTGTTTATTTTAATATATTTTTGTTTTTTTTATTTTTTTATTTAAATTACTTAAATATACATAAATTGCTACAAATTCCAAGATGCCCATCAGATGGACCTTTTTGTTTGTCCTTTTCTCCAAAGTTTCCAATAACGTCCATCAAAGTCCACTCAAGCATTACCTGCCAAGATTCAAACAAATACTCAAAAGGTGATTGCCAAAAGATGTACGCTACTATTACTGTTCACTGCACTTCAGCAATATCATATAAGAATAGTATCATATAAATTACTGTTGCTCTTGCTCGTGATTCAATATTTTTAGACAAATTCTTATTTATCGACAGTAATTATTCAAATAGTACAAAGGTTCACAGTATTTATAATAATTATTTATTATTTTAATTTTAATTTTTAATTCACGTCCGAAACTACGCACCTATATAAGGGAAGCCTAACTCTTTGTTGAGAGTAGACTTCATCCATAGCCCATTCATTTATTGTATTATCAACCCTCTCTGTAATATCTATCTTCAATTTTTATTAATATTTTGTAAGTACATTTTTATTTTCAAAATTTATATCAAAGTTCAAAATAAATAAAAGCTTTATTTTTGCGTGTTTTTATTATTTTATTTGCGATTACTCTTTTGTGTATGTTAATTTGATTAACATGATCCAAAATTATATGTTAAACTTGGTATATATATATATATATGCCCTTATTGCAATTTGATTTTTTTGATTTTTTGGTAAAAAATGTAAAAAAATTACTTTTACCCGTTTGACAAAAAAATTAAAAAGTCAAAAAATCAAATCAATACACAAATTCTCAAAATATTCAAATCAAAATCTCACTACTTTTAAAATATAATAATACCTCTTATTCATAATTTATTTACTACCACTACTAATTTTATATAATTACTAATATTAAATATATAAAAAAAAATAAAATTGTCAATTTTAAATAAAAAGTAAAAAAAAATAACTTTTTACCCAAATAATTCATTTTAAAAAAATTAACTTAAAAACTAAATAATCAAATAATTTACTTTGAACGGTTAATTTAATTTTTTAACTAAAAATACAAAAAAAAAAGTAAAAAAATTAAATTTTAAACTAACTACCAATTAGGGTCATAAGCTCATTTCTTTAGGGAGAGAGAAAGGGAGGGGGATAGAGCATACAAGATAGTGTATTAACCGTTCAAACAACCCTGTACGTGGCAAATTGAATTTCATTGTTGCTGTCAGAACATACAATTGAGATGGTAAGTGATGGGGCAAAATGGGGGATCGACAAAGCGGTAGATCATAATACGATTTCTTTACATGCTTACTTTAAACCAGAAATTTAGTCGTTCAATTTATAAATTATTTTTTATTTTTTATTTAATATAAGTTTTTTTAATGAATAAAATTCATCTGTATAAAAATTTTAACACGCAAGATTATTTTAAAAATAAAAATATTTTAAAATAGATAAATTTATCTGTAACTTTTCAAAATATATGAAAACACAGATAAATTTATCTGTTTTTTTATTAAAAGTACATGTAAAGAATGCGGATAAATTTATCTGTCTTATTAAAAGCACGTATAAAGAATACAGATAAATTTATCTATACCCTTATCAAAACATGTATAAAAACACAGATAAATTTATCTGTGTTTTATTGAAAATACGCATAAAGAACACAGATAAATTTATTTATACTTTTTTAAAATATGTATAAAGAATATAGATAAATTTATCCGTTTGTATTATTTGTATTCGTACGCCTAACAGATAAATTTATATGTTTGCATATTAAACAGATGAATATCAAACAGATAAATTTATCTGTTTTTTTTATGCAAAATAGATAAATTTATCTGTTTGGAATGTATTTTCGATAAAAATCACGCAATTAGACTTTACGCGTTAAAATTTTTGTTGATTGATCTTACACGTTAAAACTTATTTTTTTAGACCTTTAATTAAAAAAATTTTAAATAGAAAATTAATGAACAAATAATTATGTGGCATAATTCAATAACTAATAATTTTTATTATTAAAGAAACAAATAAATAATTTTAATTATACCATATAAGTATGCATGTGAAATAGGTTTACCAAGTAGGTATAAATATCATTTTTCTTTGTTACGTGATATTTGATCGGTTTAAGAGATAGAGACAATAGGAGGAAATTTGGTTTAAGAGATAGAGACAATAGGAGGAAATTTTCTTTTACCCTTCTCGCTTTTATATTTGTTATAGATATTGAAATTAACTTCAGAGTAATTTTCACATAATTTGAGATTAATATGGTTTTGAATAATTTTGATGGAGAACTCATGGCTTAATAATAGCAATAATACTACCATAAATAAATTATTTTACTAAATCTGTTTATGCTATCACAATTACAAGCATGAATGTAATAGATCTTATAATAACTCTATTTATTTTTAATTTATGTAATCATGTTATAATGGGATCTTATAATAACTCTACTTATACTTAATGTATATAATCATAATCATAATTATGTTATATTATTTCATAAATTAATTTAATAAATAATTTAACTAATGCAATATAGGACTCTATAAGAGCATCTCCAACACTATGCCAATCTGTCCCTCTTTGGTAGTGTTTCAAATTACTAAAATTAGTAACTTATAGATTGTAATTTATTATAAAAATTATGAGTGTTTAAAAAAATTATAATTTGTAATTAAAATATGAAAAGACTAAAAGTTATGGGTATTTAAAATTTATAGTAAAAATTATGGGTATTTAAAATAAATTATAACTTATAACTAAAATTAATAGTAAAAAATTAAAAATTTTGCCAAACATTCCCTTTCTCCAGTTTGGTGAGAAAATGCCAAAAAATAATTATAAGGGGCTCTCTGATACACTTTACAATTTAGCTTTGAAGCATGGCCCCCCATTTCTAAGGAGCAAAAGAAAAAAGAAATTAGGGAGTTTAAAAATTATTGTCCTTCAATTTTTTTGTGACACCCATCTTATGCATTTTAAATTTGTATCATATATTAAAATTCTTGTACCTTATAAACAAAGAAAATGGTGAGAAAAATATAGTAGGTGCATTCAGAAAAACTCTGATAATTATTTTTTGAAAAGCATTACTTAATTGACTTTAGTACTAGTTGTGTTAATTAAATTATATTGATAGTATTAGATGTATTAAAAAAAAGTCTGTTTGGTTTTGCTTTTTCTATGCTTTTTTTGTGACTCTATTTCGTTTTTTATGAATTTTTATGATTTTTTGGACTAATTTTTTACTTTTTCGATTCATTAAAAATAAAACAAATTTAAAAATATAATCATTTTAAAAAAAAGTTGATAACAATTCACTAAAAACCAAAAAAAAGTTACATAAAAATCTTAAAGTGGCTTTTTTGTTTTTTATCAGAACTTTTTTATTTTTTGAATAAATTTTTTTACTTTTTTGATTTTCAATAACAAGAGATATAAAAAAATTTATTATTTGAACTAATATTAACAAATTTATTATAAAATAAAAAAATTATATATAAAATAAAAACTATACCACACGGTGGCTAAATATTCTGAAAAATCAAGCATGCATGTCCTACCGAGGATCCGTTTTCCCAATCATCTCGTCCGGAATTCTAAATTTGTAATGGCTAAATTTTATCGATGTGACAAAAAAATAATAAAAAATGATACCTTTCTCAATTTTTTTATTTTTTTTTATGAATGTTCTAATATAAAGTTTATACCACAATTAGCCTTTATTTGATAAATTGGCTTTTTAAGTTAAGTTTTTATTTTTTAAACCATTTTAAGTTAAATAAATAAAAATATTATTGGGTGAATTATAACAGTAATTTTAAATCAAAAGGTAATAAGTTAAAAATTTTGACTTAAAATGACTCTAAACTAAAAAAGTTTTAAGCCAAAAAAAAGTTATTATAATTTTTAAAAATTTATTTTTACATAATTTTATATCTAATATATATCTTGTTTGATAGATTTTAAATAATAAATTTTTAAAATATAATTTTTATAAAAAAATAAATGTGTATAATAAAAGTTATGATATTTTTAAAAAATATATAAAATTATTTTATGTAGAAGAGCAAAAAGGCTAAAAGATTAAAAGATTTTGTATTTTCAAACAATATTTTTGGATTTTTTAACTTTAAGTCGAAAGGCAAAAGGCCGAACTTTAAGCCCTTTGCCAAACAAAGCCTTAATTTTAAGTATATTTTTTAGAAAATATACCATGTTAGAAATAATTGTTTGTTTGTTTATTTTATGTTCTTTATTTTTATTTTTAATAAGAATTTTTATTATTTAATTAAGTTATTATATTTTTTTATTTTTTCTATCGAAACGAGATGAATAAATAAAATATTTTAATCAAAATATTTTTAAAAGCTAATAAAAGACATAATTGGGTTAATTAAATTAACCCCGTCGGTGGTTAATAAAGTCTTGTTTAAGCTGTCTATAAAATTAAATTTTTTTATAAAAAAGTAGTTTTTAAAATATACTATTTAATTTTTTAAATTTTTTTCAAAAAAAACATATACACATCTAAATACACTAATTTTTAAGTAAAATAATTATAATATGCCTAATTAAAAGTTCAACTCTATTCTTAATAATAATAATAATAAATTGTACCAATATTTTAAATATTAAAACTTAAAAATTTATTAAAAATAAAAATAAAAACAAATAAAATTAAGAGTAGTGCTAACTACCGCTCACTGGGCGATGATTAATAGTCTAATAGAAATAAAATAATTTCAATATTAATATATTTTTTGACGTGAGATCTACTATTTTTATAAATATTAATATATTTTATATAAATATTTATATATTATATATCTCTTAATTATTGCTCAGTAAATAGTAATTAATATTTTTTTTAATTAAATAAACAAATAGCAATTATTCCAAATTGGACTGATATGTCATGGCTGTCACATCTTGTAAATTTCTCACTTTTTACTCTCTCTCTCTCTCTCAGTTATCTGCAGCGTTATCTGCACCGATTGTCATAATCAATTCAGTCCCGGAATCTCTTAAAAAATGCTTTTTCTTCCTTAAAAATATATTTTTTAATTTAGAGTATTTGATGTTTTTTAAAAATTATAATTTTTTTCTAAAAATAAATTATACACATTTTAAAAATCTTAACTTTTTAAAAATAAAATAATTATAATACTCTTAATTAAAATATTAACTCTATTCTTAAAAAAATCGTGCTATTATTTTAAAAATTAAAATTCAAAAATAAAAATATTATATATTTTCATAAAAAGCTTAAAAAAATAATTAACTTTAAAAAAATTCAAAACGATTTAACTTTCTTTTTCTAAAAAAAAATAAATTTCTTAAACGTCAACCTTAATAAACATCGGACTTAATTTTCTGTTGCGGATTGTTTTCAATAAGTATTTATTTGGATTGAAAAATTTAGAGAAAAAATGAATGGTTTGGGGGGGAAAAAAATAGTTATAATGATGTTTGAATTGTTTTTAAGATGGGAGAAAAAAGTAAATTGAAAAAAAGTGAAGAGAGATGACCAATTTTTAAAAGCTTTTTTATCTCTTCAAAATGAAGAGAAAACAAAAAAAAAGTGAAGAAACTAATACAATTATTTTTATATTATTAATTATAATCTTTTTATGTTTATATTAAAAATTATAGTTTAAATTAACATTAACAGATAAATAAGTATTAAATATTTTTATTTATTTTATTAATTATTATCAAATAAATTAAAAAAATAAAATAACACTTTTTTCTCTTTTAAATAACTAAACAAGAAAATAAATATGTCTCACCCTGTTATTTTTTCTTTTTTTCTTTTTTTTTTTTTCTTATAACTAACACTTTTTCTGTTTCACCCCCACAATTAAAACCAAAGTTAAGGCTCTGATTTGCAATATTAACTTTTTGATTTTTGAACTAAAAATACTAAAAAAATAACGCTAGTCGTTTAGTAAAAAAAATAGTTAAAAAATTAAAAATTCAAATTAAAATATGAACTCTTTAAATATTTTATTTAAATTTTTACTATTTTTAAATTATAATAATACTTTATATTCATAACTTATTTACTACCACTATCAACTACATATATAAGTTTGGAAATGCTATTTCTAGTAGTTTACAAATTATAACTTATACAAAAAATTGTATCTTATAATTAAAATAAAATAAAAAATAATTAAAAATTGTAGTAGAAGTTGTGAATATTTAAAAAAAATTATAACTTATAACTAAAATCAGTAACAGAAAACTAAAATCTAGTAACCGAAACTTGGTCAAGCATCTCAATAATTATAAATATCAAATATACATAAATGTAAAATTATCTATTTTTAACAAAAAATTAAAAAAATTAAGTTTTTATCTAAACAATCAATTTTAAAAAATTAATTTAAAAATTAAATTATTAAATAATTTATTTTAAATTCAATTTAATTTTTTAACATAAAAAAATTAATTTTTAAATTAATTATCAATCAAACCCTAAATATTCGGAAAAATCCAACATACATGTCTGTTAGGGAGGATACGTTTTCCCAATAAGCTCGTCGAGAATTCTAAATTTGTAATGATGCTGTCTTTATGTTTTTTCAATAACTCTTTGAATCTTATCGATGTGACAAAAAAAAATAACAAAAAAATGATACCTTTCTCAGTTTTTTTTTTATGAAAGTTCTAAATATAATGTTTATAGGACAATTAACCCTTTTTTTTTTATAACTTAGCTTTAAGTTTGTTTTTTCTCTGGTTTAAAAACAATATTAAGCTAAACAAATAAAAAAAATATTCAATAAATTATAAGGGTGATTTTAAATTAAAAAAGCAATAAGTCGAAAGAACTTAATTTAATGTGATTTTAAATTTAAAAAGTTTTAAGTCAAAAAAAAGTTATTATATAATTTTTAAAAATTTATTTTCACATCGTTTTATATTTAATATAGATCTTATTTGATTAATTATGACTAGTAAATTTTAAATATATAATTTTTATAAAAAATTTAAATATATATAATAAAAATTATAATATTTTTAAAAATATATAAAATTATTTTATGTAAAAAAAGAATAAAAGATTAAAAGACTTTGAGTTTTCAAACAAAATTTTTGGAATTTTTTAATTTTAAGTTAGAAGGAAAAAGACCAAGCTTTAATTCTTTTTCCAAATGAAACCTTAGTTCGTAGTATAATTTTAAGAAAATAATACCATGTTTGGGATAATTGTCTGTTTGCTTATTTTATGTTGTTTATTTTTATTTTTAATAAAAAAATTTATTATTTAATCAAGTTATTGTATTTTTTGATTCTTTTAATCTAGACGAGTCAGATAAATAAAATATTTTAATCAAAATATTTAAAAAAGTTAATAAAAGACAAATAATAAACTAAAATTTACGTTGCTTAGTTTTGTTTTTAGTTAATTTTTTTATTTTTTTATTAATTTTTTATATATTTTCAGTTCATGTTATTGAGACAATTTAAAAAAGTAAAAAATAATAAAATATAATAAAAATAAGTTTTAAAAAAGTAAAAATAAACAAAAAAAAATTTACATAAAATTATACAAAAAAAATTTTAACGTCAAGATTAAGGGCGTGATTGATAAACATCGTGTTTTAGTGTGTGGGCGTTTGTTTTTTGTTTTTTTTGTTTTTTTTTTTTGGGGAGGGGGATGGAGGGTTGGGTTTAAAAACATTTAAAAAAAAACTTAATATTGCTCACTTGGCAAATAAATCAAAAAATCTAAAAACCCAAAATGTGTTCACTTGCAAATATAGTGTTAGCAACAGCTCGTTTGATTATCTCAATTGTTGGGGCAAATTATTAAAATTTTAAGATTATATTTATAATTTTAATTAAAAAAATTCGAATGGACAAATGTCGAAATATGTTTTAAATTAAAATTTTTGATATCGAATAATCAAAATAAAATCGATAATACTCCTAAAATTAGTTTTAAGATTATACCTTTCGAAATTTAGTATAATTGATTTCGATTACTGTAACAACTTATAGTTCAGTAGCTTTCGCGGTTGTAAATTTCAAGTCGAAGTTTTAAATTCAAGCTTTCTACTGTATTTCCGAATGCAAGAGATACGACGTAGTGTGAGCTACGATTCTCATGCTATTCAAAACCAACTATAAGTTCCGTGAAAATCATAATTGTAGAGATTAATTGTGGGTTAAAGTTTACATAACTATATATATATAGGATTACAGCAATGACCTGTTGAGTAAATATGACTTGAACTGCTAATGTAATTAAAAAAATCCACCTCAATCCAGAAACAACTTTATAAAAACATTAATTATAATTCATTTCAATAAAAAATTATAATTGCACTCATAGCCATATTCTCAAAACCAAATATTCGAGTTTCTGTTATTAAATTCTTATTTATTCTCTCCACATTAAGATTCTCGATATCCACTTATTAAATTAAATTACTGACAATTATATTTAATTGGCTTATTAAAAAAATTCCTTAAGACATTTCGCTTAATGTATTTGGTTGCTGAATAATTAAATCCACCTGCAGGGTTTGGCTCGGTCAAAATTTATAAGTTTCTTTAAATATGTATCGTCAATTTCGATTTTTTAGGACGTGGATTCCGTTAATAATTAATATTTACCATATTATTAATATCGTCATCCAACTCATTGGGATTATAGACCCGTAAAAGATCGCGCCATTTAATGAATCAAAATAACGATCATTAACTATACGTAAATAATTAAGTATTTCGGGATTAAAAGTATAAGCACTCATACAAATTATTGAGTGTGAATTAATTTATATAACCAGTATAAAATTAGTTACCCTAACGTGGTCTTGTTCAATACACATGAAGTGTACTAGTACAGCGAATCGAAATAATAGGTAATGTTATTATCTATTTTTCGTAACCAAGACAAGTCTACTAAAACTCTGCGCTATAGTCATACCGATGGTGTGTCCAATTCCATCTAAGCCGTAAATTGAAAACTTATATTCTGCAAGAACCGATAATCAGGTCTTCCGTGTATAAGTCAAACTCTACACACCAGATTAAATATTATGCAGAATAAAAGAAACTCATGCATAACATTAAATAAATAATAAAACTGTATACATTACTTATTAAGATTCTCACAAAATGAAAAAAATTTATTAATAAATAAAATTAAATACTAACAATAATTATAAAAAATATATAATTTTTAGTATACGACTCTAACAATCTCCCACTTATATACTCAAAATCATACTGCCATATATCTAGCTCTCATGCCCTCTACGTGACTATTAAAAGTCTTAGCTAGTGGGCTCTTTATAAAAGAATCTGCAAGATTATTCACTGATGCAATCTTGATCACAGTAGCATCACCTATCTGTACAATTTCTCGTATCAGGTGATATTTACGATCAATGTACTTTCCTTTCTTATAGGCTCTTAGTTCCTTCGAGTTGGCAACCATTCTACTATTGTCACAGTAAAGTACAATAGCCGACTATACTAAAGGCACTACATCTAAATTCAGCAGGAAGTTCTTGAGCCAAACAGCCTCCTTGGCTGCTTTAGAAGCTGCCACTTACTCGACCTCCATGGTGCAATCAGCAATGCAGGACTGCTTGATACTCTACCAACTTATAGTCCACCTTCAAAGGTAAACACATATCTTGAGATAGACTTCTGAAAATCTTTATCTGACAGAAAATCTGAGTCCGTGTACCTTAAAGGTACTAAACTATCTGCCTGGTAAACAATATATAATCCTTAGTCTTTTTTATGTACGTGATTATATGTTTTACCTCTGTCCAATACTCCTGCTGTAATATCCCAAAATAAAAAAAATAAAAAATAAAAATAATGTTAAATTAAAATAATAAC
>JAOTRH010476743.1:0-25000 GCA_034768845.1 Heliamphora exappendiculata
ACCCTAGAACTTTAGAAAAATCTTAGAAGTTGGAAGAAAATTTAAAAAAATCCTCAAAATTTTTAAAAAAATCCTAGAACTTTTGAGAAAAATCTTAGAATTTTGAGAAAAATTTAAGAAAATTCTAGAAATTTTTAGAAAATCCTAAAAATTATAAGAAAAATCTTAGAATTTTGGGAAAATTTTAAGAAAATTCTAGAAATTTTTAAAAAATTCTAAATATTTTAAGAAAAATCATTAAGACAATGTTAAAAAATCCTAAAAATTTTAGGAAGATTTATTTTTTGAAAGAATGGTTGACAGAAAATGATAAAAGTTCGCCTGATGTGCCAGAACTTAGGATTACCAGGATATGTAGAAATCACTAACCTAGGGTTAGGGTGCCTAGTTTTCTAGGGTTTGAAAAGAACCGAAGGACCGGCACCTAGGGTTTAAATGATTTGCTTGATTTATTAGGGTTATCCGTTGCACGTGTCATGTGTTTGATCTGCTCTTTATGTATCCTTTGTTTCTCTCTTCTTTACAGGCTGGTCATTATGTCCGAGGCTTCGGAGGTTCAGCCTCCGGGGAGGTGTTGGAGTGGTATGATGCCCTCCCCGCTCCTAGCCAAACTTACATCAATGCCTCCGGCTTTGCTCGCTTCATACCCCTATTAGGTAAGACGAGCAATGACCGGGTATGGTTGACTGCCTTGGCCGAGCGGTGGTGGGATACCACCAACACCTTTTATTTCACCACTTTGGAAGCTACCCTGATGCCTCTGGATTTTTCACTTATTACCGGCATTCGGGTTGGAGGAGCTCCCTCCCGTTTGATCCGTCTATATCCCAGTCAACCGACGCACTGCTGTATTTCCTCGGGGTCGTTCCTGCTCAGATGGGACGTGACAGAATTAGATACACCTGGTTCTTCGAGCAGTTCAAACACTTTCAGTGCACCGAGCTTCGCCACTACGAGTAGGTCGCCCGAGGCTTCTTGATGTACATGTTTGATACCTCCTTATTTTCGAACAAGGAGAATACCATTCATTTGCATTACTTGGGTGGCCTAGCTCGCCTTGACCGGGTCCATCGTACGATTGGGGCGGTGCTACTCTGGCTACTCTTTATAGTTTCATGAGGACACTGACTTGGTTCCCCTAGGAGCTCAGCATCGGGGGATACTGGAGGGTCTGGAAGGTATGATTTAGTTTATGTAGTTCTCCATTTACTTTCGTTAGCCATTATTATCTGCTTGTTGACATCTTCTTCTTTCCAGTTGTGGACCTATGAGTTCCTCGGGCTTCACGTCCCGGCGAACTCTGCGGTAGACCCTCTGATTATTCCCTGTGCAGTCCAGTGGTCCCGAGGGCTGAAGGGCAAGAAGGCCGGAGGGATAGACCTTGATCGATTCCGGGTGTCTTTGGACCCGCTGACCCCTGACTAGGTATCTTTTCTTACCATTCTATACACTGCTTTCTGTATTATACTACTTACTGCGCTATTCACTGTATTACATCGCACTGTTGTTCACTGCACTGCACTGCACTGGGCATTGATTACTGCACACTGCTGATCATACTGTATGTCTTACTATTCCTTACATTGTACTGTACTTTGAACTGTCGTAGGTCCACTGGGATGTCTAGAGAGGGGTAGATGATCGGACCGGCGCAGATTTGATGCGCAGTCGGGATATCACTCCCAGGCGGATCCTGCTGGAGGGTCCATTTGGATGAGAGTACTATCTAGGTGTGCGAGTGGTTCGCTAGTCGCTTGGCCTGGATCACTTTCGGATCCCAGTGGTCCCTCTGGCCTGTAGGCACTGAACTGAGCAGCTGAACCGAGTTGATCTTCCCCTCGAGTTGGTGGGGACTCAGCCTCATAGCTACTAGTGACGGAGGGGGACTATGTTGCTTGGGCTCGGACGCACTTGCTAGGACCGCTTGGACCTGGCCCAGCTGAAGATAGGAGGAGGAGAGCACCGGAGGCCGCCGATGTTGATGCTACTGCTGGAGCTGCTACTGCTAGAGCTGCTAGTCCTGGAACTGGAGCTAGAGGAGTGATAGGTCCAGAGATTCCTTGGGAGATTCAGACTGTGGCCTATGGCTTCCCCTTCTCTCTTCCTGTTCCAGTCCCGCCAGTTTCTGAGTTCAGAGCAGAGATCGGCCAGGTATTTCCTTATCATTAATCCTTTCTTTCAGTTTCTGCTTCATTAGACTGATTGTCTCTTTATTTTCCTTCTATAGTTTAATCAGGCGTGGGTGGACCGTCTACTGCTGATACTTACAGGTCAGAGGGCACTGATTCGTCAGCTTGATGCCACCGTATGAGCAGCTGGTATAGCTTTCACTCCAACAGCCATAGTAAGTATTCTCATGGACCTTTCTAAAATTTCTGCACTTTTCTTTACTCTATTCTAATTCTGGTATTCTTCTAACAGCCTTTGGTACCAGCTACCGACATAGTGCCACCACAGGCTTCGATTAGGCCGCCTGCTTCAGCCCCAGCCCCAGTTCGAGGTCGCGGTTCTCAGGCATCTTCTCAAGCCCATTCCAAGGGGTCAGTTTCGTCTGCTCAGAGCCGATCCAGAGCTGCCTCTTCCTCTGGCAGTGACGACGGTGATGACTTCGACAGATTCTTCGAGGACAACAGCTCGGAGGAGGCCGGCCCCTCCCATCGAGTTCCCTCGAGGCACACATGAGAGAGGGAGAGCTTCCACCTTCCCTAGTTTTACTTATTTTTTGATACATTTACTTTGATGGGCCTATGTGCCTCAGTTTGACATACTTACATACACTTATTTGATCCATGGGCCTGCGTGTCCCAATTTTGCTGTTTGTTGGGCCTAGGTGCCCCAGTTTTTTTATTCTAACATATTCGATCTGTTTTTGATGTATTTTAGGCCTTAGTTCCATTTATCTATTTATTTGCTGCTCAAACTTCCTTGGATGCATAGTTCAGATGCCACAACTAATAAAGATTGCACAAACTGCAAACTGACCCACACCTGTCATGTTCAAACATGGCGGTCGGCACTTTCCCAAAATGCTAACCTGGCGGTCGACTGTTTCGACATGGCGGTCGCCTGGTCAAAGGAATGATGTCACCGTACTGTGCTTTTTGGAGTTGGCGATTGCCAGTTTCAAGACAGCGGTCGCCACTTTGAATGGGCTTTCTGCCAAAATTTTGATTTCCCGCCTTTTCAACCTTATAAATATTGCCTTAGAGGTCCCATTTGCTGTTATTCCGACTCAGATGGCTTCTCCTCTTTCTCTATGGATTGAAGTATTTTTCCACATTGAACGTTTGAACTTCTCCCCATTTGGCTTGAATACCCTTTTCTCACTGAGGGCCGTGGAGATTAACAGTCCCTTATTGTCGGCTGCTACTCAATTGTGGGATCCGTAGTCTCACGTCTTTTGGTTTGGCCTTGAAGAACTCTGCCCTACTGTAAAGGAATTTACTGCCATCCTAGACTTGACTCCACGGAGTTTCGTTATCGTTCTCATCCCCTTTTTCTCGGTTCGACAGCAAGTGATGCAACTTTGCGGTCTGTCTAAGATGGAGGCTTCTCTTCTGATCTCGGGTAACTGCCTTGACATTCCCTGGATCATCGATAGATTCGGTCCCACCGGCGACCTCAGCAACCTTGGTTTTTAGCTACGGCGACGCTACGCACTTTGCTTCTGCCTTCTAGCCCCGTATCATCTTGCCCCTTCTGACGGGCGAGTTAGTTGTGCCTTGGTTGACATTACAGGACAGATGTGGATGGGGAGGGATTTTGTGCCGCTTGTTTTAGCCGAGACACTGCTGGGTTTAGACGCTTTTCATCGTGGTGAGACCACCACCTTTGCTGGCAGCTCCTTACTTCTTTAGGTAAGCCCAACATCTTTCTCTGTATCAAGTCCACTGTCATACTGCAAACCCTTTCTCTTACTGTTCTAACTCTTGCTACAGATCTGGCTGCTGGAGAAGGTGAACCTTGTATAGAAGCCTCCTACTGACGGGCATAATGCTGCTGCTTTCCTTTACCGTCCCCGTTATCAGCTATGTGACACTGAGGCAGCTTGGCGTCAGTATTTTTCCTCTCTAATCGGCCCAGACATTACCTAGCAGTGCCCTTGGTGGCGGATCCCTGCCATGACCTTAACTACTATGGATCATCCTGGTGTTCTCCTGGTTGGCCTACGTCAGACTACCTTTTATTATCCCTATCGGATTATGCGACTGTCTGTTCTCATCTGTATTGCGGGTCCCATTTCTGGCATCGTACCAGGATGCTTGGCTATCTCATTCATTGATGCAGATGCAGGAGCTACAGTGTCCCGAGCTTTCTGTTGAATACAAGACGTGGCTAACATAAGATAGGGAGAAGAAAGATAAAGAAGAGGAGAAACAGGTAGCAAAAAGGAGAAAGATTTGAGGACCTCTGCTTTATTTTGAAAAACTTCACAGCTTTCTTTTTTATTTTGTAGAGTTTGGGACCTGTGTGCCCTCCCTTTATTTAAGAACTTTGTAATCTTGCTTAAAGTAATGAAAAACTCCCACTTCATGTTTAAGATGGTTCAAATTTATCAAAGCTTGAATGTCTTTATTATCAAAATTCAGAAATTAAATTGCATTGATTTTACTTAGATTCAAAGATGGTTAAAAATAAAGAATGTGGTCGTACTTCTTAAAAGAAGCTGGCTACGTATCCCAAAAAGATGGAATTAGGCCGTAACGTAGTTCAAGCTTGATTTTCGCTCGGGTATTGACGCTCTTCTTTTGTAGTGCCCTAACTTTTGCTAAGGTCGCCCTTTCAGGTTTTTGGTCTTGCGGACTACTCTAACTTCTGCCGAAGTTGCCTTTTCAATTTTCAACTTAGCGAGCTTTTTATTTTATCTTTATTTTTACCTCAATGATAGTATTTTTTGAGTTGATCGAGGTTAACTGGAGTGGAGAACACATTGCCATCCAAGTCTATAATAACGACTGCACCATCGGTCATGATGGTTTTAATTAGAAATGGTCCGGACCAGTTTGGCTTGAACTTGCCTCTCGGCTCGGAGATAGGAGCTCTGATTTCCTTAAGAACCAAATCTCCTTCTCTAAGACCTCGAGTTTTGACCTTCTTGTTGAATGCTCGAGCTATCCTTCTTTGGTAACCTTGTACATGAAACAGAGCTTGCAGTCTTCTTTCATCAAACAAGAGCAATTCTTCCATCCGATTCTTTTTCCATTCGGCTTCTGAAATATCGGCCTCGGCCATTACTCTTAGTGAAGAGATTTCCACCTCAATGGGAAGCACGACTTCCATCCCATATACTAGAGAGTATGTCGTCGTTCCTGTTGAAGTTCTGATAGACGTCTTGTATCCCCAAAGTGAAAATGGTAGGTGTTCTGGTCAATTTTTGTGTGAGTTGATTGTCTTTTGCAAAATTTTCTTGATATTCTTATTTGCTGCCTCGATTGCTCCATTGGCATGTGGCCGATATGGTGAGGACTTGTGGGCTATTATCTAGTATTCCTCGAAAAGATCTAGAACCTCTCCTTGGAAATGTGAACCATTTTCTTAGATGACCTCATGTGGGACTCCGTACCGGCGGATGATGTTTTTCTTGATAAACTTAGCAACATGGGAGGCTTTCAATACCGAGTAGGAGGATGCTTCCACCCACTTGGTGAAATAATCAATGGCCACTAAGATAAACACATGTCCATTGGATGCCTTCGGTGTTACTCTGCCAATCACATCGATGCCCCATATTGAGAACGGCCGTGGTGACGTCAGGTTGTATAGCTGAGATGGGGGAACGTGCATAAGGTTTGCGTGGATCTGACACTTATGACACCTTCGGACAAACTGGATGCAGTCTGTCTCAATCGTCATCCAAAAGTATCCTTGTCGTAGGATTTTATTGGCTAACATATTTCTGCTCATGTGTGGCCCACAAACTCCTGCGTATATTTCTTTCATCAATTTTTGACCCTCTTTAGTGTTTACACAACTTGTTGACTTTAAAATGTCCTCACTTATATAGTCTACCACCGCAAATGACAAATTGTGTAGATAGTTGTCGTATCGCCCTTTTGTCCTTCTTGCTGGCAAACTTGGGGTATTCTCCCTTCTCCACGAAATTTTGAATGTCAAAATACCACGGGAGATCGTCAGTGCTTTCTTCAATGGTAGCTGTCATCTCATATACCGGCTTACTTTTCTGTTCAATTATCAAGGGCCTCATTCGGACTCTAGGCGGTATGTCAATAATGGATGCTAGGGTAACCAGTGCATCGGCGTACTTATTCTGTAATCTTGGCACATGGGTAAAGATTATTGATTCAAAGCACGGTATTAGCTTCTCTAGCTCTTGATGATAGAGAATCAAAGTTAAGTTCTTGACCTTTCATTCTCCTCTTGCTTGTGAAACCACCAGTGCTGAATCTCCGATGACTTTCAATTTTCTTACCCCTAGTTCCAGAGGTGCCTCCAATCCGGCTAAACATGCTTCATATTCAGCCTGATTGTTAGTGACTTCAAAATTAAGCTTCAATGACAAGGGGACGTGTGACTCGTCAGGAGTGACAAGAAGGACTCCTATTCCATAGCCATATTGATTGAATGCGCCGTCGAAATATAGAGTCCACTTGCCATCCCTGACTTTCATCAGTTGTTCGTCAAGAAACTGGAACTCCATGTCTTCTTCTCCCTCCACTGATTGATCAGCCAGGAATTCTGCTACTGGTCTGCCCTTGACTGACTTTTGAGTGAAATACTGAAGATCAAATTCTGATAACAACTGCAACTATCAAGCCAACCTTTCTGTATGTACTGGCTTTTCAAACAAGTATTTCAATGGATCCATCCGAGAAATGATATTTACTGTGAAAGACAACATGTAATGTCTCAATTTTTGGGAAGCCCACACCAAGGCCCAACATGTCTTCTCCAGTGGCGTGTATCGTATTTTTGACCTTGTCATCTTCTTGCTTAAGTAGTAGACAGCCTTTTCGATTCTAGTCTCACCTTCATGTGCCAGCATATATCCCATAGCCGAATTGGTCACTGACAAATAGAGGATTAGTGGCCTGTCAGGTTCGGGAGGAGCTAGAGCAGGAGGGCTTTGCAGGTACTGTCGCATAGCATTGAAGGCATCTTGGCATTTCTGATCCCACTCGAACTTGACTCCTTTCTTTAGTAAACGAAAGAGCGGCTCACAGGTAGTGGTCAGTTTTGCAATGAATCGACTGATAAACTGTATTTTACCCAGAAAGCCCCTAACTTCTTGTTCGGTCTTTGAAGGAGGCATTTCCAAGATTGCCTTGATCTTTGAAGGATCCACTTCAATGCCTCATTGAGTGATCATGAATCCAAGCATTTTTTCGGCTGTAACCCCGAAGGCACACTTTTGTGGATTGAGCCGCATCTTGTATTTTCGAATCCTTTCAAAGAATTTTTGCAGTGCTGTGATGTGGCCATCCCCATCCTTGATTTTGACTATCATATCATCCACGTACACCTCGACCTCCTTATGTATCATGTCATGCAGTAGAGCAGTGGCAGCCCTTTGATAGGTTGCCCCTGCATTCTTTAGACCAAATGGCATCACACGATAATAATAGGTTTCCCAAGGCGTGGTGAATGCCATCTTTTCTCGGTCTTCGGGATCTATCAGAATCTGGTTGTATTCGGAGAAGCCATCCATGAATGATAACAACGTATGTCCCGCTGTAATGTCTACTAAGACATCGATGTGCGGCAGCGAAAAATTATCTTTTTGGCAGGCCTTGTTGAGATCCCGAAAATCCACGCAGACTCGGATACGGCCGTCCCTCTTTAAAACTGGTACAATATTGGCTACCCATTTTGGATACTTGGTTACCATCAAGAATCCAGTGTTGATCTATTTGACAACTTCTTCTTTGATCTTTAGAGCCCATTCTGGCCGGATCCGTCTTAATTTTTGTTTAACCGATTTAGTATCAGGGTATAAGAGGACATGGTGCTAGACAATATCAGGATCAATTTCAGGCATATCTTCGTTAGACCAAGCAAATACACCCTTAAATTCTTTTAACAAAGTTTTTCATTGTTCTTGTTCAACTATGGATAAAGAAGAACCAATTTGAATATTTTGCGGGTTAGTTTCATTACCCAGATTTATTGATAAAGTTTTTTCAATTATTAGTTGGGCACGCATTTCTTGTTGTCTTTTTATTAAAAGCTTTATTTCTTTGAAAATATCCCCGTCGAATTCAAAATCATCAGAAAGCGTATGAAATAAATCAAACAAAGTAGAGTAACCGAAAATCTTGTTCATTTCATTAAAAACATAGGGGATTACAAACTCAATGGTAAAAGCATGGAGAGGAGTGCCAACAGATGTGCCCTCGACTACAGATTTTGACTCAAACTTGGACTCAAGATAGACAACCTGTGTGCTACAAGATTCGAGGGTCCAGTTTTTCACTTATTTTGCAGTCGCGTCGACGATGAGCTTGGTGCAGTCGGCGGGTGCGCTGAAACCCATCATGTAGCAATCCTGATCAGTTATATGCAGCTGGGTCATTTTCTCATTGAATAACATTCCCAGGTCAGTACCTTCGAGTCTGTCTGCCCAATCTTCCTCTTGGGGCTTCTTTCCTTCTTCCTTCCCTTCTATTGTCCCTTCCTCTTCTGTGTCAGACAACTGATGGATGAAAAAGATCTCCAACCCTGGCAGCTTTTGATTGGTCTCTTCGTCGATCCACGGCTCTGGAAAGCCACAATACGAAAAATCTTCTCCTTCCTTGACAAAGTATCGATTGAGTGTCCCAAAATAATTGGCCTTTTGTCCCCTTCTAGGCCCTTTCAGATATTCTCCTGTTGGTTTATATCCAAGACCAAAATGGTACGAAGTCGACAATACCTGAATGGGTTCCCGAATTCCCTACTGCTTACGTCCTAATCCCATGCCAGGGAAGAAAGGTATTTTCCTCATCATTGTTACAGCCCGCGGGTTGATATACCTTTCTTCTTCATTCATCAGCATCTGAATGGCCTGTTCTTCATCAAATTAAAAATTACTGAGCAACACATCATCTTTACTATGCTAAACTTTCAACAGAGTTGTGCCATCTCTTCCTCTCGGGGGGTGAATGCTGTCTTCTCCGTGGATAGTCAAAATTGTCCCATTCTTTATCAATTTTAGTTTTTGGTGAAGGGTAGATGGTACCGCCTGGACATTTGGGTCATGCAGCCATGGCCTGCCCAGCAGCAAATTGAAGGAGGCCGGCACGTCTAGCACGTGAAACTCAACTAACGTCTCCAATGGTCCTACTGAAACGGCGAATGACACCAGTCCTAATACATCGCTTTTTGTGTTGTCATAGAATCGCACCCCTTGATTGCAGGGAGTAAAGAGGTATGGCCTCATCCCCATGCATACGGCCATTCTCAATGGGCAAACGTTCAAGGTAGACTCATTGTCAATGAGGGTTACCGGGACCCACTTTTTTAGGCATTTGACGGTGATGTGTAGCGGCTTGTTGTGACTTTTTCCTTTAGTGGGCAAATCCTTATCATAAAAGAAAATGACTTTTGGTTTGGAAGCTGGCAGAATAAGCCCAATAAGTTGCTCGGGGGTTGCATCTATCGGGACATTGGCCTTGTTCAACACCCTCAAAATAGCTTGCCTGTGCTTATGCGAAGCCATCAATAAACCCCAGATACTGATGTTGGCCTGCGTCTTTTTCAACTGTCTTAATGCAGCATCATCCTCCTCCTCTTGCTCTGTTTCTTTCCCTTTTTCACTTGGTTATCCTTTCTCTAGCTGGACTGGCTTAAAATATCGTCCACTTCTAGTTAGGTGTTCCACACCATCTTCGGGATCCGATAATCCCGGCATCACATTATCAGTCTTTCTTACTTCGTCTATGTGCAGAGGGCTTTTAAACGCCCACAAATTGTTTAGGTCACTAACGGATGCCCTTTCCTTTCTTTCCTCATCATCTTTGATAGCCCATGTATTATCAATTTCTTCCCACAAGTCCTCTTTAATAAACTTTTCTTGCTGTTCCCGAATGGACCAGAAATCAGTCCACTCTGCCCCATCTGATTTTAACACAATTTTTACCAGCCAGTAGGACTGCATTTCGTCGACGTACACTTCCTCCTCAAAAAGTTGAGAAAGGGTGATTCCATCAAGCACATGGCTAAACCCATAAGGTCGACTCGGGTAATCCAATGGCCAGTCATCTTTTTCATTGCGCTCCTCTTCTTGTTGGTAGGTTTGAATTATCGGTTGATACTATTCATAGGCATTATCATCCCACTCTTCCATCCTGTCTCGACTACCTCTAACCATCATCAATGAGCATGCTGTCTGATCCTCAGTTATTAAAATGTGAGGGCGTGGTAGGTGTACTGAACAGATGTGCTGGCTTGGGTCCTCTGATTCCCCCAAAGATATGTAATTTATCCCAACTTGCCTGGCATGATTCGGCAAGGGGTTGGTCGTTATGTTTGGTTTTGGAGCAACGGATGGTGGTGGGACCACCTTGTTATCGATGAGGTTCTGAATCTCATGTCGGAGCCTCATGCACTTATCAGTTAAATGCCCAGGACCTTGATGGAAGGCACAGTATTGGGAAGCATTGAATCTCGGCGGCAAAGGATTAGGTACATGCATGGGGTCTAACGGCTTGATGAGCCCTTTCTCGACGAGTCGATTCAGGGTGGTGGATAAAGGAATGCTGAGGAGAGTAAACACCCTCCTTGGCATTTGTTGCTATTGGCTATTATTTGACTGTTGGGCATTATTGGACTATTGGGCGAAAGAATATGGGTTTAGCAAGTTTACCTTGTTTGAGCGAGACACGAGGTTGGTGGTGGCAGTTTGGTTTTGGTTGTTTGCTAGGAATGTTCTTTGAGGTTTTTGGCTAGGTTCGAATTTTTCAATATCTCCGGACTGGATTGCATCTTCTATTTGAACCCCGACATTAAACAACTGCTCGAATGTGGAGAGTGGCTGCATAATCAAATAACGCTTCAACAGAGATTGCAAGTTCTTCACTATCATCCTCACTTGCTCTTTTTCAGAAGGCCAGTTTGTCATCTTGGTGGCCTTACCTCTCCAGTGGGTCAGGATATCAACAAAAGATTCTCTTCTCTCCCGTCGGGTCATTTTGAGCTCTCGAATAGTTATGTCCAGTTGGACATTGTAACTATACTGGCTGATAAAAGCCATTGCTATGTCTTCCCAAGTTCTAGTTTTGGCTACATCAAGGGAGAGGAACCATTTTTGGGCTGCCTCAGAGAGAGATCGGTGAAAGAGCTGAGCCTTCAATTGATCATCAATCCCCATTGGCGACAGGGTATCAACATACATTCGGAGATGAATTCTGGGATCTCCTATTTCATCGAACTTTTTCATATCTGGCATTTTGAACTTTTTCAGAAGTTTAGCATCTGGGAACAGACATAGCCCTCCAACATCTAACATGTATCTCTTCAGCCTTTCTAAGGACCTTCTCCATTCTGTCGATCTTCTCAATCAGTGCAGATTCTCTAGACTGCGCAGTGTTTTCTTCGTCAACTATCACCTGCCGAGGGTTCCATGGTGGTTGTGGAACAACTTGGGGTTCATCGGGAACCTGATTGTCATCCCAAAAGTTCTCTTCATTCTCGTTCGCCTCATCCAACTACGCATTTGAGCCAAGCATACGGGCGTGAATCGCCCGAATTTGTGCCTGACATTGGTTTTGGGCCTAGGTCTGCTGCTCCACAGCTCTTTGTATCTTAGTCATGGCTCTCATCAGAGCCGTCAGGGTCACCTCATTTTTTGCCATTTCAGTCGACCGTTCAGATACCCTATAGAGTCTACCTGTCACTGATCTTTCCCAAACACGTGTTGACTGTACTTTTCTTAGCCTAATGGTAAACCCACAGAGAAACCTGGATCCCAAAAGCAGAGTAACCAATATCTGACACTTCCCAGGTAAACATTTTGACGGCAGATAGCAAATGCCTCGGATACCCATGACAGCAAATCACGAGCAGATAAACACGGAGACTGAAATAATGCCCCTGTTGGGTTCGTGCCAGCGGCATAACAGGATAACCCAAAAACCAAAAAGACGATTAAGAAAGGGAATCAACTAAATTCTAGGGAAAGCTCATCTAAGACAAGAAAACGGACATCACTTTAGTAGGGAAACAGAGCTACGTTGACCGAACTGGTTCGACGTAAGGATTCCAAGAAAAAATAGGCAGCATGACGGTAGAGAAATAACTCTCATGGGTATGACAAGGGTTTGAAAGAAACGAGCCTATGCCAAGAGGGGAACCAACGACCGGGGACAATCTTGGAGGAGAGAGAAATGACCATAGAAGTGTTAAAACGAAACAAGAGCATGACCTAAGAAAGAAAACTATGGTAAGAAAAACTCAACATGGTGAAGAAAAAGGCCCGGGTAAGAACCCAAAAGAAAAGCTAGCCTAATCAAAAAGGGATAACAGAAAACCCAGGCTAAACCCGGGAAAGAAACTAACCTAATCCGGACAAATAATCCTAACAATACGTAAGCAAAACATATAGTAAAGAAAAACACATAATCCTAACGGGGTCAATAGTACCTAAAGGAGAGTTCTAAGTTTACTATATGCAAAAAGCCAATTTTGGTCAATTGAACAGGGTACCTTCTGAATAGAGCCGGGTATATACCTCTCAGGCAAAACAAGGTTAAATAGTACGCTCGAACTCTTTTACTGCACTTATGATAGCGTACAGTCAACAAGAGTTGCCTGTCTCCCCCAACAATCTCCGAAACGGATTAACGTTCAGGGCATCAGGTCGACCAAGCGGGAGGGTTTGAAGAACAATGCATATGCACGTAAAAATGCAAATGAGAAATTCTAATTAAGGATCAATGAGGTTTTCGAGTCTAACCCTCTTATTTAGTTTTAGAAACCAGTCCCCTGCAGAGTCGCCAGAAAATACTGTGGTGTTGGAATTTTAGAGGATTTGCAAAATGTTTCAAAAATAAGAAAATTCAAAGATATTTAGAAAAATTCTTTAACACCTTGAAAGCTAAAATTTGAAAAGCCCCTTTTTTTTTTATTGAAAATAGAGTCGCTATTTAGTTTTTGAGAAAAATTAAGAAAAACAAAAAGGGCTACTGATCTTAAAAGCGTTAACTAGAGAAAGAGGGTTCGGGAGCTAAGGTACGAATCAAAAAATGTGTTAGGCATTTCGTTCGCCCAATCATAAGGTTGGCCTTTACTAATCACCATCGGTTCTTTCAATAGAATTTCTCAAATGCATGCGAATAAAAAAAATAGAAGTAAAGAGAGAATATTCAAAATCGAATATGAAAAATACCTAATGTATATACATAGCACTCTGAATTAGAACAAATAAAGAAATAAAATCCTAAGTCCTACAGCATGCAATTTCCAACTAAAGGATATATGGAGCACACCCGCATATAATTTTTATAAAAATAACCTAAACTAGCATGGTTTGAACAAAAGAACAAAAATATGCAAAGGGTTATTAAAATTACCTAAACATAATTTGTTACAAAAATAAGCTAAACTATTTTAAGCATAATACTAAGCTAATATGTATATCCTTAAACTATCAAAAGTATAACTAAAATGAAAGCATGTGAAATTCCTATATTAAAGGAAAATTTTACTTATAAGGAAATTAAACTTAAAGATTTAGAAATAAATAAAATGAAGACAGAGTTCGTAAAAGAGAATTGTGCGAAAATGATGAGGCTAGAAAAATGTTATTTAATTATTGAAAAGGAAAAACCTATCTATTTACATTTTATGTTTTAAGAGAGACAAAAGAAGGTAAAAGAAAAAGAAAGCAAAAGAGAAGAAAATTACTATAATAAGAGAAAATTAGATTTAAAGGTTTTTATGATTTTTAGATTTAACAAAAGAAAAAAAAAATAAAATAGGTATCATGAAAAGAAAATAAAATCAAAGAAAGAAAATTGAGTTTTATAGGAAAATTAATACTAAGATTTAAAAGAAAGAAATGTTAAATGGAACTTTACAAGAAAATTAAAACTAATAGTAAGAGAAAATAGAGTACTTATATTATAAAGAGAACAAAGCAACAATAAAAGAAAGTAAAATAAAATACTAGAAAAAAAAATTACACTACTATTAGAAAAAAAAACTAGAAAAGAAATATTAAACTAAGAAGAAAATAAAATGGAGTATTAAACTAGTGTTACAAGAAAATAAAAGAAAAAAAATAGAATGCTATTAGAAGGAAAATTAGATTAACTAAAGAAAAAAAAAAGAAAATGAATGCTAAAACATGAAATTAGCATAAAAGAAAAGAAAAGAGAAGAAAAGAAGTGCTAGAATTAAATGGATGTAATATTGACGATTACAACCATTTTTATGTAAGTGTTTTGAATTACAACATATCGACATTGTTTAGTTGTATCGCTTAATTATATTAGCACTAATTTGATGAATATATTAAAGAAAATGACAATGTGCTTAGTGTAAATGTATGAATTAAGCAATTGATTAAAAGATTAAACTAAATGAAAGCAATTAAATAAGGACAAGATTAACTATGTAAATAAGAAGGAATACTTGAATTGAGATTAAATATAACCCGATCATCCCAAAAGAGAGCGAATAGGAGTTAGAAAGACCGGGGATTCAAGCAAAAATACCTAGATTGTGGAATCCTCAAATTGGGGAATGTGCTTCAATCCTTGGATGGTGATTCCAAGCTAGGGCTTCAATGTAAGTATTGGAGGTTTGGGATTCGGTATTTCGGCAGGGGTTCGGCATCGGAGCTCGAAATTGCTCGACATCTTGGCAGAATTTCACTCTCAAAATCTCACACTCTAATTCTATCCTTGAAAACGTACCAGAGGTATGGTATTTATAGAGTTTATCAGCTAATGAGATGCTGCCACGTTTTGGGGACACGTCAGGCCATTTAGAGTTGGCGGTCGCCACAATGCAAATTGGCGATCGCCATGTTTTTAAAAGGTTCCACAAAGTTCTATGGCGGACACCATGATGGTAGTTGGTGGTCGCCATGATGGGAGTTGGCGGTTGCCACTTTTGGCTAGGGTTTCCACAAAGTTCTATGGCGGTCGCCATGTAGAAAGTTGGAGGTCGCCTTACTTGGGTAGTAAGTTTTGGTGGTTCGTCAAAATTTTATTGGTTTGAAGGTTTCGGGTTCAAATACCGAACTTGGTTCACTTCCCGAGAATTGTACCGAGGCACTATTTTACCTATTTTCATCATCAGATTCGCCTAAGATTAGACGGGGTCAAATTGGGGTGTCTACAGAGCGAATGGTAGACTACTTGAGTGAATAGAAGGAAAAGAGTTTCTGGGCTTAGGAACCGCTCGAGCAGTAGGGAGTCTGCTCATGCAGACTGTCGACGTACAACTTATAAGTTACAGGTTTTAACATTTCATTTTCATTCTTTTCATCTCTCTCTCTCTCTTCCTAAACTGATGTTCTAGGCCCTAGAGCACCTCTTGGCACCCCTTTGAGCCTCTCCTTGCTCCTCTTGGAGTGATTCCTTGCTTTTCTCCCGATGGAATACCCGTTGGAGGCTCGATCTTGATGTTGGAGACTCCCTTTTCACCTTTTGGTTGGACATCCACATGGTTGGAGCTTGTTTGGGGGTTTCACTTCTGTATCTATCATCACAAATGTAGGATTTATGACAATCCTTAAATATTTGTATGATATGCATTGTATTTTAAATTTTATGGACTTAAAATCATGAAAATGGTGTTTTCAAAGCCCTAGGTTAGGATTTGATGTCAATGAAGGTTAAATCTTAGATCTATGAATGATTTAACATGATTCTATCTTTACGTTGCTGTTGGATACGGTTGAAATTGAAAGTAATGGGCTAGGGTTTGAATTTGTGCTTAAATCATGAAATTTGGGAGTTTTGGGTTTAAAGAACCCGTATATTGAAATTGATGTGATTATTGAACTATTGAGAGTTATAATAACTTATTGCACATGTATATTTTATGAGTTTATATGATACATAAACATGTGGTAGTTGAAGCTTGAACCGTTGTAGTATTGGTTTGGCAAGAGTAACCATTTGAGTTGGACTCGTGCGTGTGTAATGTGACTTAATAATTTAAACGGACCGATTTAGGGTCCAAGGATTGTTTAAGTTTGGGAACGAGTTGCTCTACAGTGAAAGATCAAAAAATTGTGTATATTTGGTTCTTTGCCCGTCGGCTAGCAACCAAGAAATGACGCTAATCGTGGCGGGGTATATAACGTACTGTTACTTCACGGGCCTCATGTGGTTTGGTTATTAGTAACGCGGTGTGGGCCTATACGCTCGTCTGGCATTGGTTCCTATGTTTTAAACCACGAGTTGGTAGAATATGAGAAAATATTGATAATGTGTGTGTGTGTGTGTGTGTGTGTGTGTGTGTGTGTGTTGTGGAGGATTGTAGCTTTGAGAAAAATAAAATGGGATGATGAACTTTAATTGGATAGAATGGTTAAGTTATAGAATATTGGAAGACTTGAGGTTGATTGGGAAGTGATGAGATTATGGGTTAAAACAGTTGGTATGATTAAAACCTTTATTTGAAAACTCGGTTGTGTTGGGAGATTTGATTTGGGATAAATGGTTTAATTTTGGATAAACTTATATGCTGCATCCCGCATAACCACCTTAACATGTTATGCATATATTCATTGTTAGCCATTTTTTTTATGATTTTCGACTCATGTAGTTTAACAACATTTTAAGTGACAGCGAAAAGAATAGATTGGAGTAAGATGACGGTCATTGTACCCTTTTTGAGTTACTAATAGAGTTACACTTTCTTTAATAGCATAGTTTTGAAAAATAAAATTGTAAATATGTAATTCTTGTTTTCTTTTGGAGTATTTTGATTACCGTATTTTGGGTTAGAACACTCGTGTTCTAAGGTCATAAGGCTCTACATTCATGTTATGTATGTATGTGAGGATGTTTCGTTCATTTAATGGGTTGAAAGTTTTAATCTTTAAATGTAAGTTTTGTTTCTCAAGTTTGCCTATCAAAAATCATGTTCAAAGGATAAGAGAAAATGGTGATTTTTCTAACACTTAAATTTTTTTTTTTGACTTTTAGACAGTAAACTCTCGCATTTCTCACCGCTCGAGGGGTGAGTAATCCGATCGAGCAGACGCCGCTAGGTCGCATTTTATTGAGAATTATTTTCGAATGGAATTTTTCTTAAATGTTTTTGTGCTACCCTTTAGGAATATAAATTGATTGTTTTCAGGGGCCGTATACAAAAAAAATGGTTACTTTTTTTTTTGTTTTCTCTAAATTTTTACTCGAGTATATTATTTTGAAATCGGGATGTTATAGATGAGCCATTGGGACATGGGGATCAAGAATCAAAAGTTTTTGTGAAAGAATATTAGAATTAGGTTAGCTATAGTAAAGTTATAAGTCTTTTTGTTGAAACTCTTTGTAACTTTTCATTCAATAGTTGATTATTTACATTGTTTAGCTTGTTGGAGATAGTAGGTCATAGGTTTTGCCCATGAAAAATGAGCTACTTAGGTTTCCACCTAACATTTGTTGTCACATGTGACATGGCCCAGGCCACCAAATTTTTCTTATTATAAAGTGAAAAACTTTTATCATATTATTTTTTATAGGTGTGCGGATTTGAATTAGAAAGAGTTGAAGGGAAGTTTGTAACCAATCTATTTGTTGTGGGTGAGAATTTTTTCAACCTATTATCAATTTGTCGATTGTTAAAACTAGCGAGATGAGTGATTTTGTTTTTGGGATTTTCATTTGTGGTTTAGGTTAAATTGGCATATTGAAAAGTTCTTTAATTTTGAGTTCCTCTATCTAAAATTAATTTTCAAAGAATTAACAACTTTATCATAGATGATAGTTAGTAAAAATGATGATTATCATAGATATAGAAAGATTTATTTATAAACTGAAAGAAAAATATATAAGAAAAACATAGTGTATACTATTTTTTATATATATAGAAGCGATAAAAAACGAGAACAAGTGTAAAAAAAACTATTTTAAAAAAATAAAATAATTGTTTCAAATTTGGGTAAATTACACTTACGTCTCTTGTATTTAAGGGTAATAATACTGACACCCCCTCTATGATCTGAAATATTACTGTACTCCCTTATATTTTTTATTTTTGTAACACTTAAGTCTAAAAGTTAATTTCCGTTAACTGTGCTGACGGAAGCACAGTTTTGATAAGTGTTTTTAGTGTTTTTAATTTTTTTTGTTTAATTACAAAATTTTATTTAAAAATTTCTAATTAAAAAATAAAAATTTACTAAATAAAAAAATAAGTAACATAAAATTTAATTTATTAATTTATTTTTATTTTTAAGTTTTTAATTTTGATAAAAAAAATTAATTTTATGTTACTAATTATTTTTCTAATTAATTTTCTTATCAAAATAAAAATCAATTAATAAATAAAAATTTATGTTACTTATTCTTGTATTTAGTAATTTTTTATTTTTTAATTAAAAATTGCATAACTTTTAATTTTTACTTATTGGGTCCGGTACAATCCATTCCAAACCCAGAGATTTTTTGTTTATAATTTTTTATTTTAAATTAACAAACATAAATTTTATTTTAAGTTATAAATTTATAATTTGAACAAAAATTCATCTTCCATTTAAAGTTATAATTATAGATTATTAAATTTTTTATTTGTGTGGAACGTATTCATACCGATAAAATATCGTATATCGCTTGAAATTTCTTATAACAAAATATTTTTTGTACTTTAAAAAATATTATCCAACAATAAGTAACTTAGTACAACATAAATATTTATCTAATCAAATATTTTAACTAATTATTATAAAATAATTTATAATTTTAGTATTTATGTTGTGATAGCTAACTTAAAAAGAAAAATAAACATAAGAGATAAAAAATAAATCTTTATAAAAAATTATTATAGGTTTGTACTTACCTAATATTTTTTGTGAATTAAAATGATAAAAAATTAAATAGTTAGTTTATTGATCTTCATTTAAAATTATACCTAAAAATCAATAATAATTGATATGATGCGGCATAAAAGTGTTCAAAAAACTATTAGAAATGTTAAATTGGTTCGGATCAATCCAAATCGTATGGTTCGATTTTGTTTTTTTGGTGAATGATCTGATTCCGACTTTAAATAATTAGGAACCGTTATTTATAATTTAGTTTACGGATTAAATTTTAAAAAATTGTATAGAACCGAATCGATTCGTTGCCTATTAATACTATGTATATTATGTATTATATATAGAAAAACTTAAAAATATTATTTATTTTATTTTACAACTTTTTTTATTATTTAATTTTTTTATCATAACATCGTAATATTATATAATTCATAAACTATTAGTAATAAATGAAAATATAATATAATATAATTTATAATTTATAGAAACAAAAATCTCTTTTAATGAGAATATAAAAGAATAAGTGACAAAATAAAATGTAAAGTACAATAGTATAAATAAAAAAAAAAAAATTTAATTATAAACAAAAATTTCTGGGTCTGGAATGGATGGTACTGGACTCAATAAGTAAAAATTAAAAGTTATGCAATATTTAGTTTTTGTAGTTTTCTTTTTTTTTTTAATTATAAAATTTTGTTTAAAAATTTTTAGTTAAAAAATAAAAAATTACTAAATACAAAAATATGTAACATGAAATTTAATTTATTAATTTATTTTTATTTTTAAGTTTTTTATTTTGATATTTTTGTATTTAGTAATTTTTTATTTTTTAATTGAAAAATTTTAAATAAAATTTGTAATTAAACAAAAATAGCTAAAAAGACTAAAAACACTGTTGAAATAGTACTTCCGTCAGCATAGTTAACTAAAGTTAACTTTTGGTTAACTATAGAAAATATTTTACATGAAAAATAATTTTGTAAAAATTAATATTTTTATTTGTATTTTTTGATATTTGGTTAAAATTTGAAAAATGAGAATGAGAGATAAGAGTAATCAAATGTAGGAATGATTCAGGTAAAAGATTTTGAAGAAATTTTAAAATGATTCATGTGGAAATGATCTGCTTCTTATTCCCTCATTCTTATTTGTGATGAGAATGACCAAAAATTTTGAAAGAATTTTAAAATGATTCATGTGGGAATGATCTGCTTCTTATTCCCTCATTCTTATTTGTTATGAGAATGACCAAATGCGGCAAGTATTGGGTGAATGTACCGAATGTGCATTCTAAAATTAACTTACGAATTAATTTTTTGTAAATCAAATTTGGTCCAATAAGATAAAATATTTTATATAAATATTATTAATCAAATAATGAAAAATAAGTAAAATATTTTATCTAAAAATATTTTACATTAAAACAAACAGATCCTAAATCTTACAAAAATAAAAATGTAAAAGAGTATGTAGTGATATTTCAAAGAATAAAAAAAATTTAATATTATTACCATTAAATACATAGAATATAAGTGTAATTTATCCAAATTTAATACAACTTTTGACTATGGGTCAATTTATAAACATCAAAAGTTTTCACAAGCCAAAAATACTCTAAGGATATCATATTAATTATCTCAATTCCCTTTGAAATTAAAATTATTTTAAAATATGTTAGCAACTTATATAGGAAGTACGACACCACGTGATATTGGTTTACACCAATGATTGAGTGCCACCTCTTATGTTAGTGGGTCCCATTGAATGAACATTTGCATTCAATTTGGGTACCATAGACAATTACTTGTATGGCTGTTTGTATTGAAAAATAGAATTAAAAATAATTAAAATTTTCATCAAGAATAATTTTATGATTAAATATTAATTGTATTGTGTATATATATTTTAGTCTAATTTCATATTTATTGGTAAAATAGAAAAATAAAGATAAAGTATAATGATAAGTTAGCCCTTATAATCGAATATTTTATTGTGTATATATTGAGTCAACACAATTGAAATACGGTAAAATAAGAACAAAAATAAGAAATTCTCAAATAAGACCAAAAAATTAAAAAAATAAATAAGACAAAAAGTTTTAAAAAATACAAAAAATTAGTGAATAGTTCAATTTATAGGTCGTTTATTATTTTTTATTCAGTATAAAAATTTTTAATAAGTAAGTTTCATTCTCATAAAAGTTTTAACACGCAAGATCCTTTTGAAACAAAAATAACATAAAATAGATAAATTTATTTATATATTTTTAAAAACATGTATAAAGAATACAGGTAAATTTATATCTTTTTTATTAAAAATACGTATAAATAATATATAGATAAATTTGTCTATTTTATTGAAAGTACGTATAAAAAATACAGATAAATTTATTTATACATTTTCAAAACATGTATAAAGTATACAAATAAATTTATCTGTTTGCATTATCTATGTTGATATGTAAATAGATAAATTTATCCGTTAGGCATAAATAAGCAGACAGATAAATTTATCTGTTTGTATTATTTGTGTTGACATGCAAACAGATAAATTTATCTGTTTGTTATGCAAAATAGATAAATTTATCTGTTTGTAGGGTATTTTCGAAAAAAATTACGCATTTAGATCTTGTGTATTAAAATTTTTATTGATGAATTTTACGTGTTAAAATTTATTTTTTAGGACCTATGGCTAAAATACTCCCAAAAAAATACTAAAATAGATAATATGAGAGATGAAAAATAAAAAATAAAAAAAATAACTAATAAAATTGTAAAGTAAGGCACTAAAAAGCCCACTGATTGGCAACCTAAGCGTTTTGGAGTTTTGAGTAAAAATACTAAAAAGCCCGTTTATGTTTGGACTAGCTTTTTTTTTTTTTTTTTTTTTGTAGATTTTTTGGCTTTTTAATTTTTTTTTGTAAAAAAATAAACGTAAAAATATATAAAAAGGCAATTAAGGCCAAATAAGTAGACTTTTTTTTGAAGACTTTTAAGCAAAAAAGCTATAAAAAAAGCTAGTCTGAACTTAGGCTGTTGGCAAAAAAGTCAAAAGTTAAAAAGTCAAAAAGTCAAATCAAAACACAAACTTTTAAAATATTTTATTAAAATTCCTATCACTTTTAAATTATAATAAGAAAAATACTAACCAAAACCCATTAGGCTGTGGTTAAAGGGTATATAATATATAAATATTTGTACAAAGTATATTGATATTTGTGAAAGTAGTAGGCCCTACACCAAAAATTGTATTGATATTGAATTTTTTTTTGTCTCCATTAGGCTATTATTCAAAGCCCATTAAACTCTCTTTAGCAGCACCTTTACAATAATATCATTTAATCATAACTTATTTACTAATATTATAACTACATATAATTGTTAATATTAAATATATATTAGCAAGGATAATATTGTCCATTTTGAACAAAAAATAAAAAAATTAATTTTTTTTCTCGAACAACTAACTTAAAAAAAATTAACTTAAAAGGTAAGTTATAAAATAACTTATTTTGAATTCAATTTATTTTTTTTTTGCTAAAAACGCTGAAAAAACAAAAAAATTAGTTTTTAAGCTAGTTGTCTGACCCTAGAAAGTTGATATTAGAATTTAATCCTAACTCATCAAGGTAAATGTTAATAAAGTAAAAAATAAAATATTTAAAAAATGGAATAACAATTAAAAAATCATTAATAATTATTTTAGAGAAGACACTAGGGTTCGCTTGGTTGTGATTTCTAAAATTATTATTTGAAAACTATTTTGTAAAAATAAATTAGAAAATAATTTTCTAATATTTTGATAAGAGATTGTATTTATACATTATTTTTAGAAAACTTGTTCCTAAGCCTAACTTGCCCAAATTTAGCCACCGGAACAAGAAGGCACGCCGCCGGCAACGCCACTGACAATCAAGGCACGCCGCCGGTGACGCCGGCGACGACGAAGGCACGCCACCGTCAACGAACGACGGCTGAGAGGTCGACTGAGATCCTCTCTAGGGTTTCACACGCCATTGACAAACGACAGGTCGCGATTGACTAACGACGGCGGCGACGACTGAGGTTTCACGACAAACGAGAGGTCGCGATCGACGAACGAGAAGTTTCACATGCGATCGACGATGACGGCGGCGGCGACTGAGGCGGCGGCGCTGTAGCGTGCCTCAGATCAACGACGGCGACTGAGAGGTCGCGATGCTCTCTACTATGGCTCGACGGCGGCGATGCGAGCTTGACGACGCCTCAGATCGACGACAACGCCTTAGATCGACGACAACGATGCCTCAGATCGACGACAACACCTCAGATCAACTACGCTGCCGAGAGATGCCGGTGTTTGGACGCCGACGCCGACGCCAACACCGGTGTTTGATTTTGGACGACGACGACGATGTTGGTGTTTAATTTGGACGACTGTGTGTTGCTTCAAATGCGACCAGAAAATTTCGAAAACATGTTTGTCATGTTTTCAAAATAGCCTCTGACTTTAACTCTCTCTTTTTTTTTGAAACTTTTTTTCCAAAATTTTTACCAAACGCATTTTTTGGAAATCTGAGTTAAAATTCTCCGGAAACTATTTTCGGAAAACCAATCCAAACGGGACCTAAATTTGAGAAAATACAATCAAATATATAAAAAGTCAATTTAAAAACACAAAAACAAACTTTAAAATGTTACAAAAGTAAGATGAATGGTCAAATTATCATTTAAGTTAATTTCTTTTATTCTCTAATTCTTTTCCTCATTTTCCCACCTCATCCCTCTACCCACACTTATCTTTGGTACAAGGAATTGAGTATCTGATTCAGACAATTAATTTTGAAATAAAAAATGCAAACAAATCTGAAATGCAAATTGAATGTGAACTATAGTTCAATTTAGATTTTTTACCCCTCAAAACAAATATGTCCTATAAGAAATAACTATTTTGATTTTCCCATGACATGCTCACCTGATATGTTTCCCTGAAATGAAATAAAGGAGCACAAGGAGGCACTGTGCTCATTGCTACATGGAAGCCAGTTGTAGCAACAATTCATCTCAGTACCTCCAGCCATTTTTTTGGTTGGTGGTGTTTGTCAGAACCCTTTTCAATTATTATTTTTTTGTTTATATTAATTTTTTACAAAACTTTATTCCATTTGTTTTACCTTTTTACCTTTTAAATTGCTATAGTCATAAGTAATTTCAAAAAGTAAAAAATTAAAGGAAAAAATAAAAAGTTAGAAAAAGACAAAAATAAGTTATTTTAAATTAAATTATAATTTATTTTCATCTTTAATGAGCCTTTTTAATATTGGTTATTAATTTTTTTAAGAAAAGACAAAAAAAGTTGTTTCAATCAAACTATTATTTCAGTCCTCAATGAATTTTCACAATCCTTAATTTAAAATTTTTTAAGTTTCCCGTGTGACGAGATGAATACAAAAAGTTATAAACCTGATTCAAATATGGAAACAAAAATAAAAACCCAAAAAGAAAAGAAGCTATTTTAGAAAACTTGTAACAAAAACCATTGTCATGGAGTGGGAGCAGGTGCTGAGATATTGACCCTGGGAACTCAGCACATTTCATTTCTCAGAATAGCAATTATTGTCATAACTAGAATAAATGCATCTCATGAGCACAAGAATTGATGAATCAGAATGACAAGAAGTTGTGCTTTTCTTTATATTTGTCACCTACTCAGTGTAGACTTGACACGCTTTAATTTGTCGCAAATTTAAATGAACTAATTGAAAAGTGACAATTATAGGAACATATTTTAATGATTATACAAATAGAAAATGCTTCAAATGGGCATGGCTTTGTTTGACATCGTGTAGTTAGAACCTCAACGCCGTGAAAAGAGCTCAACACTAGTTTTGAAACTCAACAATGCGATTCGTTCTCGCCACGTCGAAGTCGTGGACATAGAATAAGATAGGAGTTTAATGGTAATAAAGCATTTTAGATGTTGACAACCGGACTTAGAATTGGACAGGAGTTTAATCGTAATTGTAGCAGAGAGAATAGTTTGGAAATAATTTTCTCACTCATTTAATCAAAACCTGAATTACAGTAA
>JAOTRH010476754.1:0-26030 GCA_034768845.1 Heliamphora exappendiculata
AGTAATTTTTTATTTTTTAATTAAAATTTTTTAAATAAAATTTTGTAATTAAAAAAAATAAAAAACAAAGAAAACATGGGTGTAAGTGTGAAAACAAAAAAATCAAGGGGTGTAAGTGTGAAAATATTATTTTTCCGTCCAAAAGTTAACGAAAAATTAATTTTTAGACCAAAGTGTTACAAAAATTAAAAAATAAAAAATGCAGTGATATTTAAAAAATAAACGGAGTGATAATAATATAATTCTTAGATAAAAGAAGTATAATAGTAATATACACTAGTATTATTGATACTTTAGTTAGCTTGTTAATATGTTTCTAGACGGTAGTAAATTTGCATGAAATTATCTGATAAGATGATTCAAAATGTTGTTCTTGATCAATTATTCATCACGAACTTCTGTAGTTGATAATAATTGTTCAACTGTAACAATATTTTATTATTATTAGTTGTGGGAAAAAAAACGAGGTTAAAAATAATAGTGCCCCTAGGCTGATACAAAGCAGAGCACCCAGTATATCTTTCTCTGTACATTCATAGTCACGCAAATAGATTCATATAGGCGCCTGCCTGTGTGTGTATGTACGTTGTCGAAAACTGAGGACGTACCAGATCAGAGTCGCCACGTTCAAAATCGAGAATTTTGATGGCAACGATCTCGTTGAGTGGGATACAAAGGGCGCGGTGAACCGAAGCGCTCACGCCCTGCCCTACCTCCTCGTAAATAGTGTAGTGCTCGGATCCGATCGGATACTTCTTCTTGTCCATAATAACTCAAAGCTTCTTCTTCTTCTCCTCCTTCTCCACCGCCTTCGTATCGCCGCGGTGTCCTCCTCTACTGAACGTCGAACAAGACGCAAATGCAGCTCGCAGGCGATCTACAGATCTGATCAATACTGAACACCTTTTCCTGCAACAAACACGCAGAATACACAAACCGATCAAATTTGAGCGCAAAAAACAACACAACTTCCGATTCGATCGAAGCAAAAATGGAAGAAATCGACAGGTGGTCCACGTGAGGGACGAGAGGGCTAACAGGAATTGAATCTCGATCCATGGATGGAAAATATCGCATCGCGGCAATATTAGGAAACATTAGCAATCAAATTGAGATTTTCCACTTTGAGAGGGGGGGGAGGGGAGGAGGTAGTGATGGAGAAGGAAACGTCAAGATGGCATTGATGAGGAATATGACGACGACGACGACGACGACGAAGACGAAGACCGTGACGGAGTTGTTCTCGGCATTCTCGTGTGAGAGAGAAAGCGCGCCTATCGGATCGCCGCTCAAACGGGGAAACGTTTGTATGCAGGAAACCCGCCACTTTATATGTGAATATTCATTCCGTTCCGTCTTTTTCCAATGCACATATAAAAAGTAGCGCATACATACATCCAAATCCGATATGCGACTATAACGAACTCACACGTGAGTTGCACGTGTCTGCAATTTATTAAAATACATTATTTTTTCAATAATACTCCAGATATCAACTTATTTTATTAAATTAAAGTCTCCAATAATGTAGTGCAATCACAATTATTGATGTAATGAGCTCTATATAAATTTTATTTAAATTTTATAATTGTGATTTTACCACATCATTTTAAATATTAATTAAATAAAATAAATTAATATTCCTAATATTATTGTCATTTTTTGCAAGATTACTAGAATGACCAACTTATTTTACCAAATTAATATTACAAGTGATGTGGCACAATTGTAAACATTAAAGTAATTGATTTCACATAAATTTTATTTAAATTTAAAACTTATAATTGTGTCACATCACTTAAAATTTTAATTTAATAAATTAAATTGGACTTTATTGTGATCATCTAAGCTTGTGTTTGGATTAGCTTTTTTTTATATTTTTTGATTTTTTAATTTTTTTATAAAAAAATAAATATAAAAACATGTAAAAAAAGTCAACATAGACCAAACTAATGGACTTTTTAAGAGGCTTTTAAACAAAAAAATCTCTTAAAAAAATTAGACCAAACATAAGTTAACAATAAATTATGAAAGATATACAGTAAATTAATTATGTAAAAAAATTATATATCATATCATATATACTAATAATGAACATATGCTAACACCCATTAGGCGGTGGTTAACATTTTTCTTTATCTCTCTCTGCGTTTTCTCTTTTCAATAGATTTGGCCAGCAGGAGAAGGAAGAGCCCGTCCTCCTCTCGCCGTCCCAACCCCCCTCTCTTTCGTGATTTTATCGATACATGAATAAATTAATTTTTTTTGTGCGTGTGTTGGGCAGATCTGTTCCGACGGAATGCTACAACCGCTAAATCTGTTATGCGCGTGATTTTCTGGCAGATCTACTCCGAGAGCGCTGCTCCGACCAGATCAGCTCCGTAGGTTGGCTAGATCTGCTCCGTGGTGGTTTGTCTTGTCGTTTAGGCGGGAGTCTTGCTCATTTTTCTTTTGTGTTTTTGTTATGTTGAGATTTGTCTCTCTTATTTTATTTTTTATTTTTTTATTTTTCATATCTGTTTGGTGTTTTTTTACACTTTTCCTTTGTATGGGGGTTATCGTCCCGTCGATTGTACGAGCTTTTTTTCTCCTCACAATGAGAGTTTGGGGTGTTCTTCGGTCAGACCCGCAAGAAAAGTATGATGAAGATACGATTGCCGCTTCTCCTCTAGTGGACGTCGTCAACAAGTGCGACGTTTTAGATTTCAGCTGATTTTAGAGGTCTTTATGACCCATTAAAAACTTGTAAAATGCCATTGTATTGATTTGTTCTTTCTCCGACCATCTGTGGTCCGACTGTTGTACTCCTCTCTCATTAATTGACGAAAATGATGTTATCAAAATAAATAAATAAATAAATAATGAACTTATGCTATGTACGAATCAATACTTTATTATTTTCAATTATTATCAATTTATGTTAAACAGTTTTAATTAAAAAATTATTTAAATAGTGATATCATAAGATTGCATTATGTTCACTTTAAAAATGATATGAATATTTTAATAAGCTAAGTTCACTAAATTATACATAAAAGTTAGAATTGTTTTTACATGAAATTAGAACTTACATAGCATTATTTTTCAATTTAATTCTTACAATATCTATGTTCTATAAATAAAATTCTATATATTGTTAGGCTCATAATTTAAATTATTTTTCTAAAACTTTTTTATCTATTAATTGTTAAGAATTTGTGCGGAAGATACGATAAGAACCGATTTCAATTAGAAACATAAAAATAACATAATAATTTTATAATACGAATACTTAAAAATATACATTGATCCATGATGTTATAAACTCATGTTAGAAGGAGAACTTAGACAAGAAAGAGCATAATCTTAAAGTTGTTTGTGTGTAGAGAATCTTCAAATAACTTATCTCTCTATGCGATGAGAGTCATATACATCACGTGGTGTCAAGTTTAAGTTTCAAATTTCGATTTAGACTTTTAAAATTGAGAGTGTGATTTAGAATCTTACACTATTTATACTAGTTGTTTTCCCATCAAAGACATCTAACCATTATAAAGACCATTAATGAATTCATAAATTAAAAAAATGTATCTCATAAATTCTTAATAAAATACATAATGAATCTCTCAAATTCATTGTATAGATCCAATGTATGTCTCACATTCATTCTTAGATACATAATAAATATACTATATTCAATCTAAGTATTCCATACATATATACATATGTGCATTTATCAATACTTATTCAATAATAAGTTCATGAACATTAAAAACTTATTGGTGGGATTAATCTAATATATTTATGCATTGCCCACATTAAACAAATAAATGCTAACATTAATCGCCGAAGTAGCCTATAGGAAAAAATAATACTATAAATTATCTAAATAATTGATATACAAATAATACTTTAAATTTCAACGAAAAAAAATTTCTTAATCATGTGACAGTAATTATACAGGAAAAATAATGAGGGGAGTAAAAATACAGTAAGAAACGGCAGGAGAATTTTGAAATTAATAAAAAACGTACATTGGTGATATATATTTTCAGTGATGTTATTTTGAAATTTCTACCAATTTAAACCCGTGTTTTAAAATTAATCAAATTGGGGTTTTGAACTTAAAATCCCCACCAATTAAAACGGATTAAAGTCATGTCGTGAGGCATATATTCCTGCTATCCAAACAAACATTATTTTGGAAGCTTTTTTTTGTAACTTAAAATATTTTTTTGAATTTTTTTTTTCAAAATTAATTCAAAATCGGTAGAGATATACATGCTTGATTTAGAAAAATCAAATTTGAAATTTAAATCTTTAGCTTAATTAAATACCCATAATTAGTTTTAAATAAAAAAACTAAGTCTTGGACCAATCATGTGATAATATATGATAGTTTAAGAAAAAATGAGAAAAAAATTAAGAGTTTTGTAATAACTCAAGTGAATTACTGGCCCAATAGCTTGAATAAAAAGCTTAATAACGCGGTCTAAAATGCTTAAGTCAAATTATTAGTAGTAACTCACAAGTTTCTTTATATATCAGATATAATTCATATATTTCACCGATGTGAGATGGGGTATCACAATATCCCCTACTTAAATACGCAACGCCCTCGTTGCGTCGCTCAAGTTCTTCTCTTAATTGAAAAGTGGATAACAGCCCATTAGCGTGCACAAAGTATATAATTTTGGAGTCTCTATCCCTCTTCGGAGCTTCTATTCATTTATCTATATTGTCACGAAGTCTCACATGGAAATCAGGATTGGCTTCGTTACTATTGTAACGACCCAAGTAGACCATTAATCTAATAACTTAAATAAAAAGTCTAATAATGCGGCTCAAAATACTTAAGTCAAGTTGTTAATAGTAACCCACAAATTTTTTTATATACCAAATATAATTCCTATATCTCAGTGAGATGAGATGGAGTCTCACAGTTTTGAATACAAAAATAATAAGATCTTTTGTTATAGTATGATAGATTGATGTAAACTAAAAGCAAAATTGTAATAGAATACCATGTATATGCATGCCACTCATACAAGAAAAACAGAGAAAAGGGAAAGGTAGAAATGATGAAAAAATATTTGATAATCTTATAATACCTTGTAACAATGTCACGTAATATTTTTTGTGAATAAAATTTTTTGATACACAATAAATAAGTCACCCTTACCTTCAGCCCGCCTAATAAAGGTAGGCCAACATTGTCTCGTCAGCAGTGATTCTTACTACATCAATTGATGAGAGCACTACATAAGCAATATCACATGATATTTTAGAACTACCGAATAATTACTCAAAATAATTGAGATAAATTAATAAATAATAAGCGATTAGAGTAGCATGTTTACAAGAAACTAAATAGATAGGGGTGAAATAAAAAAATTAGATAATACAATATATAAAATCTATTATACTAGGAAAGAAAAATATAAAAATTGTGTAAGAATAATAGTAACTAAATACTTTCAAGATAATGTAATAACCGTTACACAAAATGGAAACAAAATAATTTTAATTAAACTTGTGATTGAAGAAATCATAGTTAATATGAGTGTGGGGAGCGTGCTGCGCTGTATTTAGTGAGTTTTTCGAATAAATTTTTATGGTTAAATTCGTTTATTATGTAGAACTCGTCGAGTTTGTTTAGCATATAAAATTTTAGATTCATCCGATATCTTTAGCTAAGTGATTGAATAAGATCTCCTAATATTATTTTATAAATAAATAAATAAAAATTATAAATTTTAAAAAAATATTGTTAAACAAATATTACTCAATCACTTAGTTACATATATCAGATAAATCTAAAATTTTACACGCTAAACAAATTCGACGAATTCTACGTAATGAACGAATTGAATCATAAAAATTTATTTAAAAAATATATTAAACAGTGCACAGCACGAGTGTGCTGCCCATTTAGGCGCTACACGCTCCCCAGGCCCAGTTAATATGTTGAGTGCCTACACACATGAGGTAGAATTAGGTGACCATGCTAACCGATATTTTTTAGATCAAATGGATGAAATTGTCCAATAAATATAAGTAGAAGATAAACTATTTATAGATAGAGATTTCAATTGGCACATGGGAAACAAAAGACAAGAAACAAAAAAAAAATCACGAAAATTTTGATTTTGTTAATCGAAATAAGATCGGAAAGAGAATCCTAAATTCTACTGTGGCATTTAATCTTACATTAACCAACATTTTTATTAGAAAATAAAGAAGAATACTTAATAACCTTTTTATGAACATGTCTCATAAAAGTTAAAAAGATTATTTCCTCATTAGAAGCGTCTAATATATAAAGATTGCAATGTTATTTCTAGAAAAATCTTACATCACAACATAAACTTATAGTATTAGATATTCACATTTAGGAACAATATAAAGCGAAAAGATATATATTAGAATCCCAATAACTTGATGGTGAAATCTTAGAGGTGAGAAAATAGAGATTTTATATACATAATGTGCAACTAAGTAAGGTGAAATTTAGAAGAAGATACTCATATTGTGTGGATACACTTACAGAAAATATTAAAAATATATTAAAAGAAGTTCTTGGCGAGTTGAAGGAAAATGTTCTATAACTAAGGAAACTTAGTTGTGGAATGATGAGATTCAAGTCATAGTAAAAGTAAAGATTTAATGTTTTAAAATATGGCAAAATGAAATAAATGAGGACAATTTTAAAAGTTACAAACAAGCTTGTAGGAATATTAAGAAAATCGTTAGAGATGCTAAATTGAAATATTATGATAATTTTTATACTATATTATATAATATATAGAGAGAATATAGCATTTATAAACTCGCTGAGTGAGGATAAAAAAAAGAAGAAGAAACGTTACTCATAGTGAAATGCATAAAAAGCAAAGACTTATGGGTGTTACTGAAAGATGTGAAAATTAAGAAAAGATGAAAATTATTTTGAGAAATTACTAAACGAAAAACATATAGAAAGATTTATATGAGATGAATATGATAAGTTGGATCAAATTAGATAATATAAGTTCTATCATGGAATAAAAAAAAAATTTGAAGTGGAAACTATATTGAAGAGAATAAAATCAGGTAATTAAGATTTTGACCAAATAGTATCCTAGTAGAGGTATGAAGATACCTAGATAAAGTGGTAGTGTCTTGGTTACCAAAATTATTTAATAAAATCATAGTGGCTAGAAAAATACTCAAAGAATAAAGAAAGACTATTTTAATAGCTATATATAAAAATAAATGAGATATTCAAAATTGTAACAGTTATAGAGCTATTAAGTTGATGTATCATACGATAAAATTATAGAAAAGGGTGATTAAACATCATTTAAAGTCAACAACAATAATGTCACATAATTAGTTTGGTTCATGCCTGATAAATCAACTGTAGAAACAATTCATCTATTGGGGAGATTTGTCACGCCCCAAAAATTATGACGTGGTGGTTCAATTAACATAAAGGTAATAAATGGCTCAAAACAATTTAGAGAATGCCAAATTGACAAAATCAAAGCCGAGATTTAAAGTCAAATGTCAACAAATTCAACGTGAAAGTGAAATGGATCAAATCAATGTTGTTTCTCCATGCCAACTCTTTTTTAAGGCTAGAAAATACTCTAAGCGAACGGAATATCTCCCATGTTTTGAGAAGTGCCAAATGAGCTTATTTTCTACCCCATTCAGACAAATAAGAACGGCTTGAACCATGTCAACGTTAAACAAAAAGAAGATTTGTTGTATTCTTGCGAGGTTTTACTTCCCTTCCTCATGGTTTATTAGCTCACTCAACCTTATGTCTTCCAAGTCTTGTGGCATGAGGCTAATTACCTGAATGTAAACTTTTTCGAAATCTATTTGTCCCCCAAACTTAAACCTTTAGCCCATCTCCAATTCTCCACCTCAAACCCTTTTTTCAGAACTTCATTCCCCACTAAGATCGACCTCCATTGTGAAGGGCTATAACCTATTTTGGCTTAAAAAATAAGCAATCTAGGAAATATTTGGCTTTGAAAATTCATCTTGTTAAAGGAGTTGGATTCACCAGAACTTTCCATCCTTGCTTAGCTAATAAAGTTAGACTGAATGAAATCTCGAAAACCCATTCCTCCAACCTCTTTGCTAGTACACACTCCTTCCCAATACAACTAGTGGATTTTTTTGAATTTTGTCGAACTACCCCACCAAAATCTAGCAATAAAAGCTAATAATTCCTTACAAAGAGATTCTGGCAAACTAAAGGCCGATATAGAGTGTGTTGAAATTGCTTGGGCCACCAATTTTATTGGGATTTTCTTTTCGATTTGTGATAGCAACTTCTCCCACCATCAATGAGTAACAGCCCATATCCTATCTTTTATGTTTCTAAAAATCTATTTCTTAGATCGCCCCACCACCACTAGAACCTTCAAGTACTTTCCATCTTCATCTACTATCGACACCCCCAAAAAATCCTTAATAGTAAAAACACATATTGCCATAGTACTTCTGCTAAACAGAATTGCAGTCTTCTCAAGATTAACCTTTTGTCTCAAAACTTTTCATATGTATGATGGATCTTCTCAATTGCATTTGCTTCTCCCATATTAACTTGATAAAAGAGTAGGCAGTCATCGGCAAAGAGAAGATGTGATACCCTAAGGCAATTCCTTGCTACTTTTACTCATTTGTGTTGGGATTTGAACACCAATCTCTGAACGCAAATTGAAGCAAAAAATTACGCACAAAAGTAAAAAATAATAAACACTGAGAATTTACGTGGTTCGGTCAACATCAGTTTACGTTCACGAGCGAGAGAAAAAATATTTCACTAATGTCGAATGTGAAAAAGTACAGAACCCGTCTCATTTCTCTCTACCAGCTAACCTCTCAATTTTTTGTCTCATGACCTTAAACCCTAAGGCTCCACAAGTGTTCTATTTATAAGCACACACGCACGTGAAACTCCAAAGAATTATAGTCAGCCATATTACTATAAATTTAGTGGACTCTTAATTCCACCCCAACTCAATTATATATATACCAAAAATAATATAATAAACATGGGCCTGGTAGAATATAAGACACAACTCAAGAATCTCCATATTGACTTGAATTATGCAAACCACCTTGAAGATAACTAGTCTCGATGTCGATTCCACTATCGTTGTTGTCATCGACCTGCCACACCCAAACAGCATGGCCTGCACCTTTACACCGAGGTGCCCGCACCCCAACTTGGGTGCCCTACAAAGCTTACTACTTTGTAGAAGAATATGGCCTCATCTCTCCCATTTGCGCATACAACCAGAGAGATTACTGCCACTAACCAAATCAAGAGCAAACAAGACTCATTTCTGTCGAGGTATACACATGTCTGTCACGTCTGTTGTACTAGTCTCATTGCCTAAAGCTTTCTTGTGAACATTCAATAACTGTTGCTCTCGCATCTTACCGGCATCCTACATACTATCTTATTTGCTCACCTGCACACTTATATTATCTCGTTGCTTCCGTGTATCCCTACACATATTTCGTATGCTTTTTTGCAACTGTTGTTCACCCTGAACACATTTACACTTTTTCTGTGTATGTTATCTACCTATACTACTCATCTGATGTCTGGCAGTAACTCCACCTGTCACAACATTTTCTACGAGCCTGTATAAGTTATCAATCATCTATTCCTACAGTACATCTATGTTTTCCTTTGAAACCTAAAGAACTTCACCTCCGGATGAGAATCCACAACCTCTCGAATCCAGCATTCCTAGAGAAATTAAATTTTTTCTTAAATTCGGCACATGTCTAACCCCAGTAAAGATCAAAATAGTCCTATCAAGCCTGCAAAACCGCACTGTCCCTATACCGACAACTCTGCTAGTTGTATTTTTTGCCATCTTGACGTACCCCCATCGTATGACTGATATGTATCAAAATACTCTTTGACTGCACACATATGAAACGAACATCCAGAATCTAATATTCAATCAAATTTTTTCGTACTTAAAATAACTGTGAGCACTTCTGATTCTTCATAATCGAAGCCTTCTATAACTGTTGTCTCTAATGATTGTTCTTTTTTCTTGTCTGCCTTGTACTTCAGAAAATTCCTCTTCAGATAATCTTTCTTGTCACAAAGTAGCACTTTCCTTTATAACCTCTCGACTTGGAACGACCTTTCTTCTTGGACCCTCCTGTCTCATTATCGCCTTTCCTCCAACTTCTTCTTTGCCTGATGCAACCACAATGCCCTCTCTAAGTGACTTGTCACTCTTCCTCTTCTTCAACATCTCATGTGATATGAGAGCAGCAACAACCTCATCTAAACCAATGGTATTTTTTTCAAACATCAGTCTAGTCCTTGGATGCTTGTAAGATGGAGGTAATGAAACCAACAAAAGAATTGATTTATTCTCATCTTCGATCTTCGCGTTAATAGAATCTAATTCCGTCAATATCCTGTTGAACTCGTTCAAGTGCTCCATAAAGTTCGCTTCATCTGTCATTTGAAGTGCATACATCTGTTTCTTTAAAGACAATTGATTCGTCAATGTCTTGGACTTGTACCTGCTATCCAACTTAATCCAGAGTTTCGCCAGATCACTTTCGTTGATGACTTCCCAAATAGTACTATTCCAGATATACAATTGGATTATACTGTTCGTCAAGTCCCGCATCTCTTTCCACTCTACATCCTTCATCGTTTCTGGTTTTTTTTGTCTTATTCCTGAGAGGCTTGATCAGTCATTCACCTATCAAAATATTCTTCACTCTTTGCTGCTATAAGGTGAAGTCATTTGGCCGTTAAAAAGGTTCAATGGTGAAACCCAAACTCTTCAACGCCATTAGATTTGCGTTTGACAATCTCCACAATCTGAACTCGTCGCAATATCAAATATGTGTAAACCTTGTCCCACGTAACTCAATTCAACTATGACTGTACCAAATTGCTCCTGATTGTACTCGATCACATCCGATCAATCTCAATCTAAGTCGATTTGTCTAATCCAATCAAATAGTGCAAAAACTAAAAATTATAACCGTACAAATGGATCTACAACACTGAAACCTTAAGAGACACATTCTCCTTAAATTATTTTGCTAAATATTTGAGCCAATATAACAAAATAATTTTGAACCGTCGATTTCAAAACTTTAGGCCACACAGGATAATTGCCCAGGATTAAAAACCTAATTCTTCACTAGAATACCAGTGCGTCGTTTCACTTGCTTTTGAATTTTAAAGCCTTTGTTACCACATAGGATAAAAACTTCTTTAAAGATCAATTCAAATCTTCTTTCCAACAAGTTTTCTAAAGCCAAATCCCCAATCCACACATCACCAAAACAGTGTTCATCGAGCATTCCACAGATCCAAAACAACCACTACTGCCGTTTTGGGAAACTACTTCGTCAAAACCTATTGATGCACCACCACCGCTTTAAAAAAAATTCCTAGCTTGACGTAACAAACAAAGCCGCTGCCTTCACGTTTCAATCTTCCCCGGATCAATACCGCTGGTAGCCCAAGCTTTGTACAGCGCTAACACTCGCGCTACACTAGTACTGCACTGTTCTTTTTTTTGTGTGAATTAATTTTTTATTTATTTATACGATACGAAATCAAAAATTCGTACTTTTCTTCAATCACCCATCACGACTTCGAATTATCAATTGTCGGCTTTGATCCCACTAGTTGGAAATCGTCCACCGTTAGCTCTAATACCACTTGTTAGGATTTGAACATCAATCCTCGAATACGAACAGAAGTAAAAAACCGCATACAAAAGCAAAAAATAATAAATATCGAGGATTTACGCGGTTCAGCTCACATCAGCTTACGTCCACGAGTGAGAAAGAAAATATTTCACTAACGTCGAATGTGAAAAAGTATAGAACCCATCTCCGTTATCTCTACCAGTTAACCTTTCAATTTTTTGACTCACGACCTTAAACCCTAAGGCTCCACTAGTATTCTATTTATAGGCGCACACGCACGTGAACCTCTAAAGAATTCTAGTCAGCCTATATTACTATAAACCCTATACATAAAAGAATTCTAGTGAACTCTTAATTTTATCCTAACTCAATTACATATAAATCAAAAATAATATAATAAACATGAGCCCGGTAGAATATAAAACACAGCTCAACACTTTGATCTTTCCTTTCTCCTCAGCTTTCCTCAACAATCCTAAGAATCCTTCAGCACAAATGAGAAATAAGTATGGCAAGATGGGATCAACTTGTTATAGTCCTTAAGTTGGTTTGAAACTGTTGAATTCCTTTCCATTCACCATAACCTTGTATTGGACCATTTTACCATATTTCATCACTAATGATATCCATCTATTCGCAAAACCCATCCAATGCATCATGCTTTCCAAGAAAGGCCACTCCACTATGTTATAAGCTTTGCTCATATCTAATTTTAAAGCCATCTTTACCCTCACCCCAACTCTATTGTTTTTTAGGTAATGAAATAATTTGAATGCTACTAGGATATTATCTTGAATCAGCCTACTAGAAACAAACGCGCTTTAGTTATAGGATATTACCTATAGCAACACATTCTTGAGTCTGATCACAACCACTTTAGAGATGATCTTATATAGAACATTACACATGGATATTGGCTTGAGATTCGCAATCTTTCTTGGCAATTTCACTTTTGGAGTAAGGACAATTAGTGTTTAGTTTATGACTACTATCGATTTATCTCCACTTAATACACCTAGCATTGCCTTGGTCATGTCTCTTCTCACAACATGCCAATACTTCTGGATAAACAAAGTCGATTTCCGATCAAGATCGAGTGCTTTAGTAGAATGCATTAGGTCCAAGACCTTCTTGATTTCCTTTTTTCAAAATTCTTCAATAGGGACTCGTGACTACTGATATGTCCCTATCGACCGCTCCATTCCAGGCATTATCTATTTTTAGGTTTACAAAACTAAGGAATCTTAAAAGTAGATTATAAGCATATCTTCAATTGCTCACTTTTTAATATGCCAACAGCTAATCTCATCCTCGATCCCTATAATACAGTTCTTTTTTTACATGTGAGATGCTAACTAGGTCTATGATTAAATTGGTAAATAATACTATACACATTATTTTTATTATTTAGACTAAATCAAATAACAACGAAAATAAATAACTATCTTTTCTCTCCGTCTCCTACTATTTCAAACAAGATGGCGAAAGAAATATAATGGCCATATTTAGGTAACATGCTTATTTGCTGATTAGCAAATAAGAAAAAACATGAATAAGCCACTTCGTTTGGCTATCAATTGACTTATTTGCTTATTTGACTTATTTTTTCTTATTTGTTTATTTATTTATTTTTGGCTTATTTGGCTTATTTTCTTAAATAAATCACTTTGTTTGACTAAACTCTTGCTTATTTTTGCTTATTTGCTTAAATCTTACTTATTTGGCAAACCAAATGACGTTGCTTAATTGGGTGTTTATAAATCAAATAAGTCAATAAGCTATTTATCCAAATGGGGCAAATGTCAAATTTTTTTCTTTTATCTTATAACTTAAAGTATTTTTTTTATTCTTATAAGTTACTTTTAAAGTGGGTTGTGTTCTACATTAAATAAAAGCAATTGAGGTTTTGTTTAAAATGCCTAAAAAGTTTGACTTCGAAAGAATTTACCTTTTTTTTTGTTTTTGTAAAAATATTTATGTCTTTTTCTTTTTTGCTTTTAAGCTGTTGTATTTGAGTTAATAACAATTTTGTTTTTGGCTTTTGATAATAGAGTTTTTGTCTTTTGAATTAAGAGTATTATAGTAATTTTATTTTAAAAATTAAATTATTTGAGACATGAATAACTTATTTTTTATAAAAAAAAAGTAGACAAAATTAATTAACTTTTTTGAGATACAAAATAGTATGGCTTAAACGTTAATTTTTGTAATACAAAACTATTTTTTCACACAAAAAAATATTTTTTATTCGAAACAGGGGCTGGTTATTTAACCAAAATTTATGAATATTGATTACATTTTTCTCATTTGCTACTGCCCTAATGATACGAAATTCGGAATGTCTTTTGGCCCATAACTATCTTCAAAATAAATTTGATTTAACTTGCATGTTACATAAGTGAGTGCCATTATTTTACCCGTTTACCCATTATCCGACCTAAGCTCGACCAGTCTGTTGGGCTAAAACTCGGCCCAAGCCCAATGCTTGCCGACTTATATAGCATTTGGATCAGGCTTATGTATAAGGATTAAAGCCTGGTCCGTCTGTTAACCCATCAGTAACCCGGAGCAGTAGATTGCCCAATAGAAATTGTTTTATGTTATTAATAAAACTGTTTGACTAATAAAAAAAATGATTGATTCTTGAATAATCTTGAAAGTCAGAAGGTTTTAAGTTAATTTTTTTACAAAAATAAAAATAAAATAAAAAATTAGTATTTAAATTTCTTAGCCCAGTGACTCGCCCACCAGCCTAGTTTTGGCTAAAACCATCGAATAAGGCCTGAATTTAACTATTTAAGTTCAAGTCTAACCCGTCACAAAAAAAAAAGCTCGTCGAGCATAGTCCATAGGTGAGCCTAGGCATTACTTATGCAATTCGACTCGGTCTGACCCGACCTATTGGCGATCCTTATGCATAAGAATATGAGGATCTCTCCTCATTATTATATATATATATTACAGAAAAAAGACATCTCTTTAGAATATGTCAATACTTAAGTCATGAATGATTGAAATCATAAAAAGAAATAAAAATATAATTACCAGTAATATAATATTAGTAATCTAATATTTAGAGGAATCATATTCAAATATTTTTAATTAATTCTTGAATCTTATCAACACAATATTTTTTAAGAATTTATAAGAGTTGAAATATTTTATTTTCTTATTAATTGTCTTAAAAATCTAAGATTATTATCAAAATTAGAGATGAATGCCCAATCCACCAATATCGCATGAGTGAAGAAGGGCATTGCCATTTGTAAAGCTCTTTCGTCGAGTGGCCAATCATGACAGGACTCGAGAAAGAAGTCCTGCCTAACTCCTATGAAAATTAAATTTTTACGTAGTTTGAGAATATAATCATTGGCTAAATAAGTAAATAAAAATTATTATTTTTTGTTCTTATTCATTTCAAATAAAAAAATCATAAAAATCATAAATCACATTACTATTCATCTTTAAGATTTCAATTGTCTAATAAGTAGCGAAATCCATGCGCCTAAAAGGCAAGATTGAACATAATTTAATGATGGTAGGTGTCACAGGAACAGTAGGGCAGTGACAATAATGGCACAACGATGGCGCATAGAAATGAAAAATGAGAGACAAAAATGCAAATTGAGTTTATCTGAATGAAAGAGGAGAGATTTAAAATAGGTTTATCAATGAAGGAGATGAATATGAAAGAGTTAAAAATGGTGAAATTAATCTCAATTTTTTTATTTTTTATTGATAATTAATGCTCACTATTAAAATATATTTTTAAAAAGATGTGCTTTTAACCGTAAAATATGACTTGAATTAATCTCAATTATTTTTTTTAAAAAAATGTGTTAATAAAGAGAACATAATCTCAAAAGGGTAATATTTTGATTATAGAATCTAATCTTAAATGAATATCAATCGTTCTTTAAAATGTATTAAAAGAGATAAGATATTTTAAAAAGTTGGTCTGAAAAATAGTACGAGTGATTTTAAGTCAAAATAAAATAAGTTAAAAATCTATAACTTAAAATTATTTTAAATAAAAAGGCAAAAAACAAAAAGTTTTAGCCGAAAAATTGTTATAGTTTTTTAAAAATTATTTTTACATAATTTTATTTTTAATATTAATCTTGTTTTATAAATTTTAATAAGTAAATCTTAAAAATATATATTTTTTAAAAATGAATGCGTAGATTAAAGTTTATGTATTTTTAAAAAAATATGTAAAACTATTATATGTGAAAAAAAAGAAAAAAAACTAAACAGCCAGCTGTCAATAAGTAAACAAAAGTAAAAAAATAAAATAAAAAATAAAATTTATATGCTTTTTAAAATTTAAAATAAAAAATTTAACTTAAAAGTTGGGTCAACAAACGATGCCAATGTAGATAGATAGCGAAATAAACCATTTATAAATGGGGGAAAAAGTATCATTTGAAAATATTGGAAGGCACATGTACCTCACGTGATGCCACTATATAACGACACGGAACCTCCTGTTAATCACTTCGTAACCTGCAAGGCTGCAAGACACTTGTTTCGGTGCGCTCTCTCTCTCTCCCTCTCTCTCTCTCTTCGATCCGTGAAAGTGTTGCTTGATTGAGGGCTTTTTCAATTGTTTCGCGGATTGTGTGTGTGTGTGTGTGTCTCTCTCTCTATATATATATCTATCTGCACTGTCTCTATACTTGATCAAATTCTCTGATTCGACGAGATGAAGCTTACTGTAAAGACTCTGAAAGGCAGCCATTTCGAAATTAGGGTTCAACCCACAGACACCGTGAGTCCCCCGTCTCTCTCTCTCTCTCTCTCTCTCTCTCTCTCCATATATATATATATATATATGTTTGTGTATATGTATCTGTGTGTTTCTGTATGGACAGGAAAAACAATGTCTTTGTTTACTGACTGCCCTTAGTTTTGCTTAAAATCTGAATAGCGAAGCACCGGTTTAGAAAATGCCTTAAATTTATAATTTTCTTCCCTCGGAATGATTTAGTCACAAAATCCTGGGACTGATGCTTTTGTAGCGTCCCTGAAATGAGCGAGGAGATGTTGGGCGTTTTTGGTGTACTTCATCCCAACTTTTGTTAAAAAGAAGAGGAAATAAGCACTATTAATGGTCGGTTTGGCTACGAGCTTAAAAGCTCTTTTTTTTTTTCTTTCTTTCTTTTTTTAGTCAAAAAGTTAAATTTGGTTTAAAGTGGATGTTTGGTAAGCTAGTTTTTTTTTTTCGAAGTTGTTGATTAAGTAAAAAGTTAATTTTTTTATTTTTGTTCAAACTGGACAGGATTGTTGTTCCATATAATTGATAATAACAATTATATATTGTTGGGGATTGGTGGTAAATATGTTATTAGGTAGGGGTATTGTTGTCTTTTAGAATGAGGTAATTATATATTGTTGGGGATTGGTGGTAAATATGTTATTAGGTAGGGGTATTGTTGTCTTTTAGAATGAGGTGGGAGTTTGAATAGAGTATTTTAGGAATTAGTATTTTAATTTGATTTTTTGTTTTTTGTGTTTTTTGTTTTGTTGCTTTTTACCAAATGGTCTATGCTGTTGTTGTTTTTATTTTTTTATTTTTATTTTTGTATTTTTAGCCCAAAGTCAAAAAGACGAAAAACTTGTCAAAAAGTCAAAAGCTTTTTTGTTTTGTTTTGTTTTGTGAGTTTTTAGCTAAAAAAAAATTGGGGTCAAAGTAGGAGGTGTTGTAAATTAGTTTTTAAACTTGTTTTTTTTAAGTTGATTGATTGGATAAAAGTTAGGCTTTTTTTTGGGGTTCAAAATGGACAAAATTTGCATTTATATACAGTTGGCAATAACAATTATATATATCATTGGTAGTAAATAACTCATCAAGGAGGGGTATTATTTTCTTTTAGAATGAGTAGGAGTCTGAATAGAGTATTCTAGAAATTAGTGTTTTGATTTAACTTTTTGGCCTTTTTTTTGCCTTTTTGACTAACGAATTATGTTGATTTTTTGAGTTTTTAGCCAAAAAGTTTAGGTTGCCAATCAAGCCCTTAGTTTGTGGTTCTCTCATATCTGTTTCTTGCAGGGTTTGAATTTAGTAGATATTGTTTTAGAAAACTTGAAAGAATGAACAGTCTGCACTGTAAATTGGTCCAAAATGACAGAGACATGATAAAGGATTAGGCACCTATTTTTGTTTACACTGTGAAGCTGTTCATACGATAACTACAAACTGTATCAGACCCCCTAGGTTCTCAAATTCATAATTTGGTCGAAGTTTGCAGTGTTTTGTTGAACTAGATGCTTTTGTATATTGAGGAAAGCCACTATGAGATTGATATGAATTCTATTATAGGTGTTAGGAGAATAAGTTGAAGGCCAAAAGAACTTGGGTTTAAACAATGAGGGCATGTGTGATTGACCAGATTATATGTGGGATTGGATTATATTTTTATTATTTAAATTTAACAAGTGGTGAAAGAATTATGCATCCATTGGATAACTAATCCTACAAAATGTGGGATATACAATGTTTAAAAGAATATGATATTAGTAATCCATTCATTATTAGTTCAACGGGACTACTTATCAAGCGGGATTATATATCTCCTTATTATTAAGTCGATTAATCAAACATTGCCTGAGAGAAGAGATTGTAATATTGTCCAATCTGAAATCTTCCTTGATATAGACATGTAGTTGTATACTCAAAATTTGGGGCATATGACTAAGGCCTAGTTTGCGATTGAAGTTTGTCATTTGGCTTATTTTTTTTCTTTTCTACTTAAAAAAAAAAAAACTTTTTTTGTCATTTGCTCGCCTTGATGTGAGAACAGGAAAAGTAAATAATTTGAACCAAAAGATGAAAAAATCCATAAAAGATGAAATAATCAACATAAAATAATTTATTATCCCAAATCAGGCCTAAGTTTATTAGAGTTACTACTTTTATTTGGTCACCAATACATGAATAAGACAAAAGAAAAAGAAGAAGTTCTTACAAACCTGAAGATTCAGTATCTTAAACATAGTTGAGTATAGCGGGGATTGACTTATCAAACAATTGAAATGTTTTAGTTTCCTTGTAGTTTAACTGGAAACACTTGTGGTAATAGAAATCCAATGATTCCATATAAGCATAATGAAGTACATACCATTTCATACGTTCCTTTTAATTTTTCTTACCATAAGGACATTTGTACCATTTGGAACCCTTTTTATGCATGCTTCTATTTAATTATTATTATTATTGCTATTATTATTATTATTATTACATTTTTTTATAGAGTTTAGTATTTTTTTGGTAGGAACTTAATGCATACTCAAAATCATAAACACTTATGCTTGATTCTTGTTTAATTGTGATAATAATTCTCGGCTTGTATTGACATTAATAGCAAAATTGTGAATTTATGCCTAAGAGTAGACTTTGGACAGTTTTCAGTTATATAAATATTAAATCATCTAGACATTTATATAGGCTTTAGTTTGTTTCTCAGCCCTTTTGTTTGTTTCCATTTTTTGCCGTTTCTAAATATGTTTCCCTTGTCCCTTGACTGAAAGAACTTGCCGGAACAAAAGTTTGATCCTTGGGTTAACCGTGCCATCCTTTTCTTTTGAAATAAAATTTTATATTAGAATTAAAAGTTGGATGATTTTTCGTTTTTTTTAGAAACCATATTAAGTACATTCTCCCTGATCATGTTACTATTCGCACATCTGATTAACTTCTTGTGGTCATTAGAATTACAGATCTGGAGAAAAGAACCAAAGCCCTAGGATGAGCAGTCTCTTATGGGGTGGTTTTGTGAAGTTACAAATATATTTGGATGTATAGGTAGTTGTAGGACTAAGACAGGGAAAGGAGAGGGAGTTTTAGCAGGTAAAGTCATGGAAGCTCATACTGGATGTTCGGCAGACTTCAATAGATTGTAATATGTTTTTGGTATTTATGAATGTGTATTGAAAGTTGAAATGACATGTAATTGTGTTAATTGTATGTCATTTTGTTTGTATCCTTCGTTTAAAAGTTTGCATTTCATATGATCGCAGATCATGGCGGTTAAGAAAAATATTGAAGATGTACAAGGAAAAGACAATTATCCATGTGGACAGCAATTATTGATTCACAATGGAAAGGTGTTGAAAGATGAAAGTACTCTGGTTGAGAACAAGGTCTCTGAAGATGGTTTTCTTGTTGTCATGCTTAGCAAGGTAGCTTTCTGTCTTTGTAAGTTTGTTGTCCTTTTGACTCTAGAATGTTATATTAATTGGTGAATACGGCTAGTTTATGCTATGACTATGTTATTTGCTGTTTTTTATGCCATTATCATTGGTAGGTTATCTTTTTGTTCGTTGCAGGAATATTGCATGCATTGACAGCACAAGACACTAATATTTTAGAGTTTATCCACATATAGAGAGATTGCGTGTGTGGATGTGGGTGCGACTAACTATACTTTCCTATTGTTTTGTTTTATCTACAGAGCAAGACTTCGGGTTCAAGTGGGACCTCATCCACTCAGGTATTTCTGTTTGGAAAGTCTGTACTGTTTATGGAATGCACTATTATCTTATTTTGTGTGATTTGTAACTATTTGTGGACATGTTTGAACAGCCTATATCTATAACTCAACCAGCAGCTAATCCTACTCCTACACCCGAAGCTTCTGTACAAGCATCGTGAGTCGAAATGACAAGCATCTGTATAATGTTTCTCCTTTGTCATCTGATCCAAATCTCCATTTTGATATTTTTGTTATGCAGGGCCCCAGAAAGCACCTTGGCTGCTTCCAATGTGGCAACAGCTAGGTATGGCTCCATATCTAGTGTAATTTTATATTTGCAAGGTCTTGTGGCAACCGCGGACCCTGGTTTCATGATAATCCCAATCTGTAAAAGCAAGGGGTGAGGGTGTTTGGAAAGCTCTTGATATGCAATTTGTGAGGACACATGAAGGCAGCCGCAGTATGGTTCTCATTGTCAATATATATATATATATATAAAGAGGGCATGCGGCATGTGTGCCGTTTTTCGTCTGCTATGAAATTCCATTTATGCCCTCTTGGATATCTCTACGTTACTCTAATAAAATTTTAATGTGTAATTGCTATTCATATATTTTAAATTTATTTTGATAATTTGTATCGTTTATTTTCTAAAACTTATTGAGAAGATTATTCATGCAAAAATTTTTATTGATCCGATATCAATACCTAAATTATTTATACATATATATTTTAAGTGTGATACTTCATCCCACATTAGGGGTGTAATTTTGACCTGAGGCCTGGCACTATGCGGGCCGAGACCGGCTCGACCCGAGCCTGGACATGTAATTTTCGGGCATGAGCCTACCCTCGAAGCCCGTGGGTCGACCAAAGGCCTGGCCCGTTGGTCCGCCCCGTCCATAGCCTTCCATTTTTCCATCCAACGGTTTTGTTCAAACTTATTGTATTTAATTGTTAAACTTTTAAAATTATAATAAATTAATGAAGTTATAATGATATAAACTATAAACTTATAAATTAATAATAAATTTATAGTAAACTAATAAATAAATAAACTAATAAGTTATAAACTTATAATAAATAATTAACTAATAAACTTAAAAACTATAAACTTAAAAATAAATAAACAAATAAAATATAAACTTATATAGTAAAGTAATAATATAAACTTAATAACTAATAGTATTAATAACCTAGTTATTACTAGTTTTAAAAAATGGGAAATTATCAACAACAATTGTAATAGGCCATATATTTACAATTTTTTAATGAAAATAACTATATTAATATATTAGATTTATTTTATTTTTGAAATATATGATTTTAAAATTAGTTAAATGTCACCTTAAAAAATATTTTTGTAGCCGTCACTAACTATTACTATCACTATTACCATCATCATAAAATAAATTATATTTTTTTTACAAATTAATTTTAGTCTTATAAATTAAATATTTTATTAAAAAAATATTTTATACTATTTTTATCAAATCAAACATAAAAAAAAAAAACAAATAAAATATTTTTTTATCAAAACAAATGGGCCTAAAGTCAATTATTCATTGTTCATAACCATGACTGAGCTCTTATACTTGATAAGTCTAAATTTAAGTTTGAATGTAGCTGAGTAATACTTTCCTCTTTTTACGTAAGTCTATATACAATGCATAATGTATAATATACAATGCATAATGTATAATGCATAAAACAATACATGAATATGTGATAATATTGTATTGGTAAATAATATACGTGAAATTTATAATGCAGTGCTTTTTATGATAACACGTATGCATATAATAAAACATGCACTATTTTATGTATTGTGCGCAGTATTATTGTTTCCTTTTTATTATTCTCCACTAATTTTTTTTTAAAAAAAAAAAGAAAAAAAGTGTTTATTTAGAAAATTAATAAAATGGGTATGGACGGTGTTGGGGCAAGGTGTCAAAGATGGAACTTCTATCTCCACCATGTATTTTTATGAGGTCAGATTCAGAGATGAAGTTTTACTTTCATCATTTTATTATTTTTAATGTGTAAATTATTTATATAAAAAATTAAATTGATCGAATATTATTAAGTATTTGAATAAATTATAATTTTTTTTTAAAAAAAAATGACGTCTGAACTTCTCTATTAATTTTTTATTATAAATACAATTTGTTTCGTCACCTAAAAATATTCAATTAATATAATCTTTTGCATAATTAATTTACACATTGAGAACAATAAAATAAATAGTTTAAATCATCAAAATAAATTTATTTTGATGGGGTTAAAAAAGTAAATCCCAGTGACGGCCAAGTTAGGTAATTACCAAGTTCATTTAGACCCCACTAAACACCCTTCTCCTGATGAGTAATAATTGAAATGACTAAACTCGACTGAATACCTAAGGAGCCGCCTTACCCTAGATTCCTAGCAAATTTTTTCGAATGTTTGATTAGTCATGTTACTCTTAATGATGACTAGATTTAACGCATGTTCCACGTGATGTGTGGCTTCAATTAAGAGAATACGGTCGTACAATCTCAACGACTTGCACGTGGTGTATTTGTCACATGCATTGAAAATATGCTTAAAAAAACGTGACAAAGGTAGAAAGTATGTATTCGTAAATATTCTACCTATCTCTTTTCCTTGGCAATTATTTTATGGAATTACCAACTTGATCGTAGAAAGTGGTGCCTCTTTTCTAACTATTTGATTAATTCATTTCAAGTTGAGCTCGGGCTGTGTGGATGAAAGGCACCATCACATTTTATACCTAAAATTAGTTCAACTGAACCATTGCAATCTATCAAATGACTTGAAATGAGGTGAACACTAATTTTATCTGCACCATCTATTTTATATTGGGACAGATGCAGGGGCAAAATGAGAAAGTGGTAGGGTAATGTTTTGAGGTTGGTATTTGTAAATTTCAAAGAAAGATAATACTAACGTGGCAATACAAAATAGGGTTTAAGAGAAACAATTTTTAACGAACTATTATAATTTTGATCACATAAAATGAATGATTATAATTAAAAAATGAGATTAAGATAAGAAATAAAAGTGAAAGCTAATTTTGTATTATAATCTTATAATAATTTTAAGAAAAATTATATATATATTTCATATAAAATACATTTAGTTAATATAATTGAGAGTATGACGGAATAAAAAATGTCAGAATAAGTAAATTCTCAACTTTTATTTTATTTTATTAATTAATTAAGGTATCACATGTACATAACACTGTAGTACCCATTTGGTAGACAAAAATTTCTCATAGAGTTGAGTAAGTATTTATTTGGAAGGTCTAAAAAATTTGATTTTTTTAAAAAAAAAATAATAATACAAAATTAGATTGTTTAGGATAATTGTTTATAGTAGTTTTTTTTATTTTTTATTAAAATGTTCAAAATGTCTTTATTTTTAGTTTTGAAGTTATAGTGTTTAGAATATTAACACGATTTTTTTTATTTTTGTGAGTGGAATTGACTTTTTTATGTAAAAGTATTATAATAATTTTGTTTAGAAAAAAATTAGGATATTTGGGATGTCTTTTTTCTTTGGATTACAAGATGAAAAAAAAAATTAATTAGTTTTTTTTCAAATAAAAAAATACAGCTTAAAAGCCTGCTTTTTTTAACAAAGAAAAAAAACTTAAAAACTAGTTCAAACAGACCCTAAATGAGTGAAATACAAACTACAACTCCACTCATTTCCCATTAGTTAAGGTTGTTAATCCAACATGATAAATTAATTTCTAAACAATTTGGAATCCACTCTTCACTGACGTAACGAACCTTCAATAATTGAAGAATAGTCAAGGCACGTGCCTCCATTCGTAAAAAATATAAGGAGAAAATTAGAACATTTGACAAATTGCACGGTATTTTATTATTAAAAAGGGAAAGGAAGTGGGAAGAAAAGCAATGCAAGAACATGGTGAAAGGACATTAGTGATTGAGATTTAAATGTCCACTTAATTGTCATTCCTAAGGTAATTTAACGAATCATGTGGTATTGTTTATCAAAAATGCCAAATTCTCAAAAAATTATCCACAATTTAAAATAAATTATCAAATTGAACTATTTATGACGTGATCCTTACTCCAAGTAAATCTATATAATTTATTTTAAATTGTGAATAATTTTATAAATATGTAGCATTAATAATTATTCATATAGTGCTCATATTCAATGATAAAGCAAAGAATACTTTGACCGATACAATCTTAATCTAAACTTTTTTGTTCTTTCTAAGTTTTCTTCTTGCATTGAAAAAAGCAACTATTGCAAAAAATGAGATTTTAATAGTACATAGGCGAAATTCTTTCTTAATTTTGAGTCACACAACAGAAGAACACCCAGCACATAAATGAATACTCTTTCATGTGAATCGTGACCAACAACCATTAGTTATCAGCTCGTTGGTAAGGCGAGAGCTTTAAAGTCGATTTCTACTGGCATGCTCCCACACAGGAACCACACGAGGACTAAAATACCTACATGCCCTTTGATGACATATCTTCCTTGCATTTCTATTATTAATTTAGATTCAACCATCATTTGAATTGGCTTTGACTATTTTGTTCTAGATTCCATAACGCTCATCATCTTTGTTTGATGCCCATCATCTTTGTTTAGGCAAGTGCGTGAAATCCAATCGATTTTAACTTTCACATAACCTTTATGTTTGAATTGGTCGGTGCAAAAATGATCATTGATACTAAAAGTTTGAATAAGATAAGATTCATGGAGATGACAAATTAGTTGGGGGGCTTCAACCCTTTTATACGAGGACTTCAACTATGATTTTATCAAATTAGACAAAAAAGATATGGCAATAGGCCGTATGTTGAGCAAAATATGAAAAGGTGCCCCTTCTACTAAGTTAGAACTAGAAAAGTTAGCATGATGTCTGGTATGACATCGTCCCTATAAACGTATTTATCTATTCTACATGAATACTATGTTAATAAGAGTAGGGTGTTATTCACTGGTTTAGATACACTTTGAGTGTAACCCACAACACCCAAAATTAAATTTACACCCAATAATTTAACTTTTGGGTAATTTTTAGAAATTTTTAAATGATCAATCCTTGTGGGGAATGTCTAAAAAACTGGTCTTTCAAGAAATTTAGGTTAAAAAAAAAAAATCTCTAACAAAGCAATCAACTGCGGAACACGTAGATGCAATTTTCGTTACAATCTAATACTCTTATTGCAGGGAGCTTGAAAACAAAATCCAAATGACTATTTGACCAATCAAATTGGTTTATTTGCCCTTTCGAAACAAATTAATTCCAGTCTGCTTTCCTTGTGCCTTTAAATAAGGGTTTCAAAATTCTAAACAACGTGTTCAAAATATGAATTTATCCATATAAATATAAAATCTCTTTATGTATAAAAAGTTGACCTTGCCACTAAAATTCTAAACTCTGGTGGGTGTTATGCGGTTAATGTACAATATGCTGTTGTGTAGCCCAATATTACCCTAACTTGCTTATAAGTTAGTTTGACCAACATGATTAAAATTGATTTTTTCGTTTTTAGTGAATTTTTTTATCATTTAGTCAAAATTTTATATTTTTTAGACTCCTCATTGAGACGAGTCGAAAAAATAAAAATTTTTGATCAAAATATAAAAAATGTTCAAAAAAAATAAAAATAAAGAAAAAATAAGTAAAAATATCAAATCAGTAAATAATAAGGTAAAATAAGCAAATAAGCAAGTCATGCCAAACGAGGCCATTATCGGTTTTTAGAATATAATTTTACGACTAGAACTGTTCATTATACAAAGCTTATTAAGTCGATTATTTATATAAAATTTAAATTAATCAAACATCAATAACTCTATAAT
>JAOTRH010476765.1:0-26026 GCA_034768845.1 Heliamphora exappendiculata
ATTTTAAATGCACATTTTAAGGGTGGGTTGGGGATGGGGGGAAAGGGTGGGAGTAAGAAGGGAAGTTTTTATTTTTTATTTATTTCATTTTTTAGATGGGAATTGAGAGATGCAGTAAGAGAGGGAAGTCTTTATTTTATTTTATTTTATTTTTTTGTACAAAGAAACTTCTCTAACAATTGCAGTCAAATTTATTAGAAAAAATAGTGCAAATGGAATTTTATAGAGAATATTCCTTCAGAATAACCCAAAGTGATTTTTTAAAATAAAATCTGATCCTTAATAATATATTTTGTACAACCCTTTTTAATAAGAACAGTGCTACCCTTACTGAAAAAAAAAAAATCAAAAGATTTGACCGAATTCGTTGCCTTCACTTATGAAGCCCTCTTCAGTCTCGTCATCCAAATGTATCTTCAAACCCATCTCAAGAACATAGTCGTCGCTTGGCTTTCCTCATCTTCCTTTCTCTTCCACCTCTTTGTCTCCTAACTCTTTGTCTCCAAACTCGGCTAAAGAATACTCAGTGCCATGGACGCCCTCACTATTTTTTCTTGGTTGGTCGTTTTCGAAAAGCTTATTTATATTTCAAGAGGATGGTGCCCCCATTTCTAAAAAGGTTTCGCCAAATTTGCCTTCTTTGATTTCTAGTCACTAGTCAAGCTCCTTACATATTTTCTTCAGTATAATGGCATGGTTATAATTCACGAATATATATATATATATATATATATATATACTAGTAAAAATATTCTCACTATTTTTTGCACTGAAAATGTTCTCAATGTTTTTTTATCCAGGATAATATCTTTTTCTCCCACCCTTCTTTTGATGGTGGTTCATAATTGTTTAACTAGAAGTATTCACATTTTTATGAAAACAAAATACCAAAATTCATCTTCAATTGGTAATTTCTATATATTGCAGTTCTAGATCATCCCTTGAATTTTACGCAAGTATTTGACTAAATTCTCAAATATAAAAAATAAAAAATTAAACGCACACCAATAGATGAAAAAAGTCATGACAGAAGAAGATAACTATAAGAAAGATGGAACGGTAAATTACCACGGCAATACACACACACCAGTGAAAATGTTCTCACTATTTTTAACATTAAGAATATTCTCACTGTTTTTGACATTGAGAATGTTCTCAGTATTTTTTTACTTTTAATACAATTAATTTATTACTTTGGCCTTTTTTTATATATATTTATTATCGAAACTATTTATTATGTAAAATTTATTAAATAGATTATTTGGTCAAAAAATTAAATTAATCAGACATTAATAATTTTGTAAGTACATTATATATGTTGAAATATAAATGAATGATAATATAATTTTACAAAAAATGACAATAAACAAATATAATCAAATCATGTAGTTAAAAATATTAAATTAATTTAATTTTTTATGTTAGTAATAAAATTAATAAATACTAAAAAATAAACAATTTTATTATAAAAATATATTAAAAAGAATACAATATAAAAAAAAAATTGGCCATAATCCAAGCCTGAAAATATTTGAACTTGTGCATTATTTTTTTCAGTCAAATAATTTGGATAAATTATTTCGAAAAAAATACTATTTCCGTTTTAATAATAGATGTGGCAGTTGAGCTTTCCCTTTCCCTATCATATTATTTAGTGGTCCAAGTTTTAAAATGCTAAAATCTTATTATTGCATGCCACATCTACACACAAAAAAACTAATCGTTAGCAAATTTGGTTAAATGTAACTAAATGTATGATTTTAATATGAAATAAGCTTAAAAAGTATTTTCCTATTAGAATTGCGGTTTTTTTTCAAACTGGTTGAATAATACACAAGGTTCGCCTTTAGTATTAAATTTATTTTTAAAATCTTTTAAGAGCAATTTAAATTTTAATTAAAATTACATAAATTTACGTAAATTAAAACAAAACGTGAACACCTTTAACTTTTTTTTATTTAAAGTGATTTTTTTAAAAGTTTTTGAGGAAAAGATTATAGTTTCAGATTTTATTTAGTTAAAAAATGAAAATTGATGGTGCCTCCTCCTGAATTGTTCTTTCAAAGATCTTCTTCCCCAACTTAAAATTTTAAAATCTTTTAGATCAAACAAGAGTAAATGTGAAAAGGTAAAATATACAAACGGGATTAGAAGACACAAAACGGAGAGAGAGGAGGTTAGGTGAAGTAGAAGACTAGCTGAATTTAAAATACTGACAGTATCAACGTATTCAGCTATCAAAATTTGATTGATCCGAAAACTTGACTATTCCTCCTATTTATTGTCCTCATAGGAGCTATGTTAGAATTCGAATAGGACTCTTCAAGAGATGTAATCGAATCATGAAAGGTGATATTTGAAAAATTAAGAGATTCTATCTCGATAATCGGCCAAGTAGTGTTCTATTCCAACTCAATTAGGTCGGCCACCAGACGCCCCGTGAGTCACCCAACCCACTCCGGTTTAGCGACCTGACCCACTTGGGTCGACTCACTCGGGGTCCCCCGAATGATTCGAGTGAGAGGGTCCCGTAATTCGACAAGCCCTTTTCTTTAGCCACCAAACCACATGTCTCCCAACGTCCCGTGTAAGATTGTACTACCACTGTCTTCATTGTCTCTGGACAGTTCTAATTCTCATATGAATCTACATTGATATAGTCTGCGCTACATATGTCTTGACCTCGTTCAGTCTGTGCTGAACCACATATAGTCAGTGTTATGTCATCATAAATAAGTAACCAGAACTATATTATAGTCTATACTATCTTCACGACCCGCGTCGTGACAATAATACAGTCTGTGATGTCTTCATAACTTGTGCCATAGCAATATAGTCGAGTAGTCAGGGCTACTGTAGTTTGTGCTATGAAATTTCGTATATCTTAATACAAAACATGGTTATACTAGGCAGCGTCCTCAGTGATTCGGCTCAGTATGGCTTGAGCAAGTTACTACATTTTCTCGAGTACTCTGAATGCTGCTAATACAAGTGTCTTTTATCTACAGACAGACTAACTTACTGGAGTAACTTTGAGTCGAGTGACTCTATTTCAAGTCACTCGATTTTCCTTATTCGAGATGTTCTCGCCCACCTGATCAGTCGACCCATGAGCCCTCATTAGTCCTCGTCGAGCCATATGACCCTTGCTTCATTCGGCCTAACCAAGCTACTAGATTATTTGAGTGAATCGGCCGTCGACTCACTCAATCATCAAGCCTTCTACTTACTGAATTATTCAAAATAGTCATTTGGGCGATTGATTTCCTTTTGTCGTACAGTAAAATACCAATTGATTAGTTCGTTTATTTTAGCCATGCCACCCGACCTATTTATATGTTATTCACTCGAGCCTTACTATTTATATAAATAATTCACTCTTTTACTGTGAGCTATTTACAAGAATAACTCAAAAAACCTATTAAGATAGACATCGGAATGATTCCGACAAAATCCCATCCAACGATTTAGTTAGTAAAGCCCTACCATTAGTGTCAAGTTATCAAAGAATGTAATGTTATGGCAAGATTGTTTAAGGAATAACATACCTAAATTCGTCATAACTTACTTTCTCTATTCACGTGGCAGAATTGCTAATGTGCAAATGGCTATAGCTATACCAACTTAATAAATTCTTTGGGCCCATATGGAACCCGTGCCAAGTTTGCATCATTCCTGGTCAAGGCGTTACCCTGATCTAAACGACAACATTTTATTTAGCGTTTCACACTTTTTTGATCACCACCCAGGAACTGATTAGGAAAATCATATGATCATATTAGAAATTTAGAACGAATAACTGAAAAGTGAGGGAAAACTAGTTGTAACTAGGTCAGGCCTTTCAAAAAATTTAGTCCTTGGCGTTGGTACTCATTAAAAAAAAAAAAAAAAAACAACAAAAGTTTGATCAAGTTATTAAGGCCTGTTTAGGCTGCTTAAATTTTTTTTTTATTTTTAAGATGTTTATTTTTATTAAAAAAAGAAATATAGTTAAACTGTTTTAGATTATTTTTAATAGTAATTTTTTTACTTTTTACTTATTAAAATAACTAATATGAAAAATAAAAATAAAAAAAATTTACACTTTTAAAAAAGTCAATTTTTAAAGGACAGAAAAAGGGTGAAATGGGTAAGATTCTTTTACCAGAACGTACGAGTATGAGTATGAGTATGAGTATGAGTATGGGTTTAGCCCTTGGAGAGTGTGAAAAGGCAGATATTTTGATATCAACTTCAAGGTCGTCCATTTAACGAGACCGTATGATACGCGGCGTGGGCAAGGCGTGGACACCACACATATCTCTCTCTCTCTCTCTCTCTCACATAATTATTCACTATTACCGTCCCGTTTGGATAAAAGACTTATTAAATTATTTAGTTTATAAATAGTTAAATTAATAATTTTGTTTAATTTATTAAGTAAATAACATTTAAATCAATAAATAAATAAGCTAATAAATCAAATAAATAATCTTTAAAGAAGATTTAAACTAAATATTATTACTTATTTAAGTAAATAAAACAAAAATAAGTCAAATAAATAAATAAATTACTTAAAAGTCAATATAACCAAACAAACTTGCTTATTTTTACTTTTAATTATTTCACAATAAGCAAATAAATTATTTATCCAAACAAGGCTATTATGTAACATTATTTATATAATATTTTTATTTAATTATATAGCAAAAAACTCAATATAAAATAAATATAAATTTATCTTTATTAGGTAAATAAAAAATAAAAAAATTTACTTAGTATGTATTATACATTTTTATTTATTAAAAATACCATATAAATAATATTATATGAAATTTCAAAAGTAATTAATAATTTTTTGCCCAGTGCTCATGGGCAACCCAAGACTTAGTACTGTACGGGTTAAGCCAAGCCCGGTCAAAGCCCGAGCCCGTATATATATCAGCGAGCTTGGGCCTCCCTCCTAAACTTGTGGGTCGAATCGAGCCGAGCTTGAGCCCTCCTCCCCCAACAACTATATTGTTTCGGCTCGACTCGACCCAAGTCCAGTAGTCATCTCCAAAATTTCTACGGCCACGATTTTCCTAATTTGAAACGAACAGTTGCAATTATAAAGTCGTTGGAGCTGGGCCGGACCAATTAAACAACCAGTTGTTTTTTTAAAATTAGAATTTATTTTCTATAAATAGGGGCACTCCCCATTTTAAAAAATTTCCGTCAACTCTCTAATCTCTCTACTATCTACTCTATAGTCTCTTTTAATTCGGTTATTTGATTATTTATTTATTCTTTAATATTCGGTTGTTTAAATTTAGATTCAAGTTTTACTACAACTACAAGAGTTAAGAATGCAACTGTTGGCGAATCAAGAAATAATGATCAAGAATCAAGATCAAGATTAAAAGTTCTTATCGATCAAGATCAAGATTAAAGATCAAAATTTCTTAATTTTGTTTGATTTATTTTCTGCATTTTAGTTTTACAGTATTAAATTTATTTCGGTATATTTTTCTTAATTCTAATTTATTTTTAAAAAAATTATAACTGTTATTATTAAAAAAATATTAACTTTATACTTTTTTCGTAACTTCTTTTAAATTTTATTTTAGTTTTAAAAATTATAGTATGTTACTTTATTTATGGATCCAAATTTATTTTTTGTTGATGAAGAAAAAAAAATTTTTACATTTTTACCAAGTGATTTTAATCATACTCTCTCTATTCTTAATCCATCTACTGTTTTATCACCATCCGTTGCTGTATTTGCATCTGCATTTGTAGTTACATCTACTACTAAAAAATCCTCAAACGTGTGAAAATTTTTTTAAAAAAATTCTGATAGCACCAAAATAATTAAAATAAAATATAAAATTTGTAATAAATTTTTTTTGGGTAACACATTAAGTGCCACTAGCCACTTACATAGACATTTAAAAAGTCACATAAAAAATACACATCTTAATTTCAACACACAAATGCAAATAAGTAAGTGTTCAACTGGCAATATTGTTAATTTTTCTTATAATCCTAGCGCACAAAATATGTTAGTTGATTATATAGTAGAAAAAGAACATCTATTTTTAATGAGTGAATAACCCGAATTTGAATATTTAGTACAAGAAGCATTTTCGCTTCAATTTTAACATTTTTCTAAAAATATTATTAAAAACAATCTTTTGCAAAAATTTGAACAAACAAAAATCAAATTGGGAAATTTATTTAAAAATATAAAATGTAAAATTTGTTTAACTTATAATTTATGAACAGTTAGAAACGGTATAGAATATCAATGCATTACTGCACATTTTATGAATAATGACTGAAATTTAAGTAAAAAAAATTTACTTAAACTTCTATATATTTTGTCTACATCTGTCATACTTCGGGTATAGGTATTAGACAAGAAATATATTCGTAGGACATTACTCAAAAATATTTTTTTATAACTTTAGATAATACTTTTTATAACAATGAATGTGTCAAATATCTCAAACATAATTTAGAGTTTTCATTATCTGGTTCTTTATTTCATGTTCGTTGTTACACACATATTTTAAATTTAACTGTTAAAAAGAGCTTAAATATTAATGACTCTATTGATAGAGTTATGTTAGCCGTAAAATGAATAAATAGTAGTTTTTAAAAGTTGATATTTATATAAAAAAATGTAACATAAAAAATTTAAAATTTAAAAAATTATAATATGATGTAAAAGATTAGATGAAACGCTACATATAATATGTTACAAGTTACAATAAAATAAAGAAAAGTAAATATTTTATTTTTAAAAATTAATATTGCAAATAATTTTGCTTCACCAAATTCATCTTATTGGCAAAATATAAATGTATATAAAAAAAATTATAGTTTTTGATTAATCAATAAAATTATTTTCTTATATTTACGTTCCTACTACTCCATTTATTTTACGGTAATTAAAAAAATAACAGCAATACTTGATGAATATTTAATCAATGAACAATATTTTCACATGATATATAATATGAAAGAAAAATTTTAAAAATATTATAATAAAATAATACATATTTTTGAAATCGCTTCAATACTAGATTTTAAGAGTAAAAATATTTATTTAACATATTTTTTAAAAAATATTTATAGTAATGCTGATCAACTTAAACTAATAAATGATATATTTAAAAAATGATATAATGAATATAAAGTATACATAATACTTTAATTAACACAAATTTCTGTCAGAATTTCATTTCGAAATTGTATGAATGATTGGTCTGTAATACAAAGTAGGAGATTTTTCAAGATTCATGAGAGTTTTATAACAGAACCCCCAACGTTACTTTGACGCAGTAAAGAGTATTGATAAGGATAACTTTAATATTTTACAGTATTAAAAACAACACAACGTGCCGTTGCCAGTATTATTCACGATAACTCGTGATATACATACAGTTTCTATATCTACAGTTGTTTCGGAAACAGTTTTTAGTGCAAGTGGATGAGTACTTAACAAGTACAGATCTAGACTGAAACTGAAAATTATGTAAGTTTTGATGATCACACGCAACACACTTTACGCATAAAAAAAGATATAAGAAATGAACGAGAAAAAAATACTCGAAGCGGACTTGGAAACTATCCGCTGGAATGCTGAAAGAATTGTCTGGATCAGACTAATCTTTATATTTTGAATTTGTAAATTTAATTTTCTAATATTTATAATTTTACATTTTATTTGTAATTTTAGATGTAAGTTTATTTTAAGTAGAAAATAATACAAATGATCATTAGACTTGTACGTGTTAACTTAGTTGGGATGTACTTGATCTATAGTGAAACAAAAATTTTTTTTTTTTTAAGTGTAGAATACACTTATAAAGTATAAAATATAATATTTTTTATAATTGTTCGAATTTAATTTTAAATAATAAAATTTATATTGTATTTAATTATTTCAAGTGTTCAAGCTTATTATATTTAATAATAAACTTATAATAAATTAATAAACTTATAATAATATAAATTATAAACTTATAAATTCTTAATAGACTTATAATAACCTAATAAAATTATAGTAATACAAACTATAAACTTATAAAGAAATAATAAACTTATAAACTATAAATTTTAAAATCAATAAAAAAATAAAATATAAATTTATATAATAAACTAATAAGTTAATAACTAATAATAAATTATAAATTATGAAAATTAGTAAATTAATAATAAATAATAAAATAACTTATAAACTATTAACTATAAACATATAAACTAATAAAATATAAATTTCTAATAAAATAATAAATTAATAAATTAATAATAATAAGTAATAATAGACTAATAACTAATAATCAACTGTAAACTTATAATTTATAATTTATAAACTTATAAAATTTAATAAATTTATAATAAATAATAAATTAACTTATGAAGTTATAAATTCATAAACTAAGCAACTATCAAAATAATAAAATTATAAATTTATACAACAATTAAAATAAAAAAATAAAAATAAATAAAAAACCAGGCCCTGGCCCAAAAAAGGGCCGATTCAAAGCCCGTGCCCGATGTCCGAACTAAAGTACTAAGCGCGAGCTCTATACTTCTAAGTCTGAGCTTACCTCTCTATCAAAAAGTCTAATTTGGTTCGGGCAAAATTTTTAACGAAAATTCACAGAACTTGAACTAAGTTTGACCCGTCCGAACCACGACTAATTTGGACTTAAATTACAGGCCTAGCTGATGCTTTGGGACTTTTTTTTTTTTTTTATATTGTAAAGATGTGCTCCCAAAAAATATTCATAGTAATAACTAAAGAAAAGACAAGTCAATAATAGTGCAAAAAACTGTATATAAAATTATATAAAAATAATAAAATTTTAAATTTTGATAAATTTCTTACATTTTTTAAACACATAAATTTCCCAGTTTAAAAAAATAAAAAATTTCCCTATTTTTTTCAGTTTTAAAACTAATTTTTTTATTTTAAAAATGAAAATTTTCTCAATTTATTTTTCCCATTTTTAAATCTAATATCTTATTTTCAAAACTAAAAATGTTGCACTTTTAAATTTATCATTTTTAAAACTAAATTCCTTAGTTTTAAATTTTAAAATTTCTCAAATCTTACTGTTATTTCTCTTTGTAAAGGAGCACTAATTATTTCTATTTGCTTTGAAAAATAACCCAATGTGTTTAGAAGCTAAACAATTAATATTGACTATCTTAATTAATAGACTTGGAGATATATTAAGTAAATAAAAAGATAATATGATCTCAGTTTCAATTTTTTTAAATGACATATAAAACTAATTTTTTTATTATTTTTAGATGTGAGACTTTCCTCAAAAAATCCCAAATTATAAGAAAGTTTTTGGTTTATTATGTAATATTTTTAGCAAATAAAAATTTTAATTACATGATAAGTGTCTTATTTTTATCTCTCATTTATTCAACAAAAATAAATTAATATTAGGCATGTTTGGAATTATTGCTTATTTGCTTTTATTTAATTTAATAATTTTTTTTATCATTTAATTAAATAATTATGCTTTTGACTCTTCTCATCAAAATGAACCGAAAAAGTAACAAAATCTGATTAAAATATTAAAAAAAAATTCATAAAAATAAAAATAAATAAAAATAAGTTAATAAATTAAATTTTATATTACTTATTTTGTCTTTAATGGGTTATTTATTTATTTTTTAATCAAAATATTTTATTTTTTAAATTTATCTCGTTAAACGATTCAAAAACGTAAAAAAAATAGTCAAAAAAATGGCTTATTACATAATAATTACCATAGCCTTGAATAGGTGAATTTGGTTGTTGGCTTATCAATTTATTTGTTATCATAAATTTTTTATTTTTAGTGAATTTTTTTTATTATATTATTAAATTATTATATTTTTTTAGATTTATTTTATTGAGTTGAGTCAAAAAGTATTAATTAAAATATAAAAAAATTAAAAAATCAAAAAATAATAAATTAATAAATTAAATTTTATGAATTTTAAACTAAAATAAACAAAAATAATTTAATAAATCAATAAATAATATTTGCCAAACATGACTCATGTCGTCACACCACAGCTAAAATTGATGCTCAAGTTAGCTAACGAAGTAGGTCCAGTTTAAAAATTTTACGGGATATTTGGGAATATAACTGTAAGTAGTTTATATAAATTATGGTAAAAATTATAAATATTTGATAAAAATTTTAATTTGTAGTTAAAAATTATAAAAATTATTAGTATTTAAAAAAAATTATAATTTATAACTAAAATTAATAATAAAAATTAAAAATTAGTCTTTTCCAAACACCCCTATTTTAGGAGTAATTATTTAGTATTTTTGGAGTTTTATATAATAAGTTTATGTAGTGTTCTCATTTAATGTAGTAATAATAAATTTTTTAATAAAAATATAATAATTTATTTTTATTAAATAATTAAAAAATAAAAAATAATTTAAATTATAATTATTTATTCATTAAAAATATCAAATATTATCCCTGGGGACTAGTTCAAGAGTGTGTAATAATTTTCCCAATTTGAGAGATAGAAGAGGGAGAAGTTGGAGGGTTCTTTGATCTTATCTCATCGAAATGGCTGACGTCATTGCCAGCCCACTTCGAAGCCGCGAGCAACGAATCTCTCCCTCGAATATTCAACCCACTCACAACAATTACTCTCTCTCTCTCTCTCTCTCTCTCACACCCCCCTTCCCTTCCTCCCTTTCTCTCTCTAAAACCCCATTAAAGATTCATTACGCGACGCCCCGACCTCGACCTTTCTCTCCGACACCCCCACCCAACCTCCGATCTCTCCCATCCCATTTCCTTCTCCCCAAAACAACTATATATCTATATCTATTTGTTTTTTTTTCTTTTATTTTCTTGGAACGGAAGTTTATTCCTTTTCTGATTCTACTTAGATCCCTTTTGTTCTTCTCTCATCCCCACTTTCCCCACCTCCCGATCTACCTTGCTGTTCCGACACAAAACCTCCCGATTTCATCCATCCTCATTCCTCCCCCAAAGATAAACTGCGGCGAATCGACGCGGAGAAGAGCGCCAATGATCAGCGGAAGTCACGATCACAATCACAATCACAATCGCCGGGCTTACGCGGAGAAAATGCAGAGATGTCAAGAATACGTCGACGCTCTCGAGGAGGAGCGCCGCAAGATCCAGGTGTTCCGACGCGAGCTTCCTCTTTGTCTCGAGCTTGTCACTCAAGGTTTTATCAATGAACATCCTCATTTTGGGAGATTTTTATCATTTTTTTCCTGTAATATATCTTTTGATTCGTCTGGTTTTGCAGCGATTGAGTCATGCAAACAACAATTGTCGGGGGCGGCGACGGCGGATTATTTCCACGGACAATCTGAATGTTCTGAGCAGACTTCAAGTGAAGTGCCGGTTTTGGAGCAATTTATACCTATTAAGAGAAATTCATCTTCTGATGATGATGACGATGATGATGAAGAAGAAGAAGAAGATCAATCTCACAAACCTAAAGTCGTCGATTATAAAGATAAGATTAAGAGCAATGAGAAATCGTCCAAGAAATCTGACTGGCTCAAATCTGTTCAGCTGTGGAATCAGACTCCAGATCTACCTACCAAAGAGGTATTTAGACCATAATAAGTTTCAGTTTCATTAGTTTCACTTAAACCATGTTACTTCTGGTTTAACCATCTGGTTTTAGCGGTTTTTCTTTTTAATCTTCTGCATAATCTGGTGTCCAGGCTATCTTGCCTGCACTTCCATTTATTCTAGTGTTTGGGCTAATTTACCTGCACTTCGACAATGTACTTCTAGTTTAACAATCTCGTTTTAGCAGTTCTTTTTTTTTTTTTTTTGCCACTTTCGGGACCTAAAGTTAAAGTTAACCGTCAAACAAATCTCCCCAGATTAGATGTGAACGGATTACTATTAGTGAACAAACATAAGGACCGAACTAGCTGAGCTACCATTAAAGAGTTGTCTGGTTTTAAGAGTTCGGTTTCGATTTAAAGCTTAGAAACTTATTCCTGCAGGAATCACCAAGAAAGGTATCGGTGATAGAGGTGAAGAGAAATGGGTGTGGTGCTTTTCATCCCTTTAAGAAGGAGAAAAGCGTTGGGAATGCCACAACAACCAATTCGCCTTCTTCGGTTCCGGCCGCCCCAGCAAGCTCGACTACCGAAACCGCCGGTGGTTGTAGCGGTGGTGCCGGTGGTGGTAGCAAGAAAGAAGACAAGGAAGGACAGTCTCAGAGGAAGGCTAGAAGATGCTGGTCGCCGGAGTTGCATAGGCGGTTCTTGAATGCCCTTCAACAGCTTGGTGGCTCTCATGGTCCGTGTCACATTAAGAATCTTAACTTAAAATTCTACATTAAATGGGTTGATTTTTGAGTATCTGAAATTCTGATTAAGATCTGATTCGATTTGGGTATGCAGCGGCGACGCCTAAGCAAATTAGGGAGCTAATGAAGGTTGATGGGCTTACAAATGATGAAGTCAAGAGCCATTTACAGGTTGGTACACACCATATCTTTGTATTATCTATTCTATTATTTACCTTTCTAGAATTGCTGCATCTATTCTCCTCATTTCTTTCATTGATACTGTTGCTAGAAACATAGAGCTTCACTGGACTTGTTAGTTAGTAGAATTATGATGTCTGGGATGTCAAATTTTGTTTGATAATGCATAAAAGGCAGTGGTTACTGCTTGATTGCTTGAATGGGCATTCCCCTCTGGGGATAAAGTTTTTGTTAGTTCCATTGGACCATCAATTTGATTATGGGGAAATCTTTCATTAGGCTTCGGCTTTGTTTGTTACAGCATCTCCAACAGCCTTTCTATACGAGACTTAGTGGCTAAGATAATTAGGCTCACTCATTTTTACCTTTTAACATGTCATTTGTCTATTATAAAAAAAAGCAAGTATAACTAGCAGAACCTTTGCCGATCAAAAAATAAATAAATAAATATATAACTAGCAAAAAAAAAAATTTATAATAGCGAGTAAGATAAAAAACTTATTGAATATGAAAAAAAAAAATGAGTTAAGCCAGTTATTTTAATCAACAGATCTCGTATAAAGAGCCTGAGCCTGACCCTGTTTGAGATGCTTTAGTTTAAATGAATAACAAAAATAGATAGTAGTATTGAAATATATAAATGAAAAAATAATTAGTTAAAATAGATATTGTATTTTTTTTTTTTTTTGTATTTTAACTAACAATTTTAAAGAAAAGTGCTAGACCCATGGCTTAGTCCAAATAGTTTTATTCCCTTGGTTTTTAAGGATGAGGTCTTGGATTCGAGCTGATGGAACAGCATCAACCCAATGATTTAAGGTGTTTGCCTTCAAATGGAGGTTAGAGGTTCAATTCTTACTCAGGGCAAGATGTAGGGTGTAACGGGTATGTAAGTTTAGTAAGTTTAGCAGTTCAAAAAAAAATTGTTGGAGATGCTCTTAGTACTGGAAGACAAGAGGCCTATCAATATTTTTTTGTCTCCTTGTGATAAATAGTTACACACTTGTATTGTGAGATTCGAACTAATATTTTGATAAATTTTATATTATTTTCGTAATAATTAACACTAGGCACTATTGATATTATTAATAGTAAGTTTTAAATTATTTTCTTTTTTTATTCAACGAGTAACAATTAATAATTCTACAATTCTTGTCCTATTTTATATCCTACTCTAAATATAAATTATATTTTTTATTTTATACATATTTTTTTCATAATCTCTTAGTATTAAAAAACCTTATAAGACCCAGTATTATTTAGTCTTTTTTTTTATCTAATTTCATCTAAAATAACAAATTGGCGAGCCCAAGGTAGGCAAGAGAGAGCACCACTCTTAAATAAATATATTAAAATTATATAAGTTGGTCTTATCAGGTATTTTTTTTAATATAAAATATTAACCCTTTAAAGTCTTTTAAAAGCCATTTGCCACCGCGTAATCAAAATATACTTATTATATCCCTATATCAACGTGACCCTTGATCTTAGCCAAATGTTAATATGTGAAAGGCAAAAGATTAAAAAAAAAATGTTAATACGTACAAATGACACAGACACATTTATTTGGTTGACAAAGAGGATACTCAAAATTTATCCTACTCAAATGACACAGACACGTTTATCCATATCAAATGATAACACATGCAATGATGCCTTACTTTGGTATCATGGCCTAACTCATGTTCCCCCCGGGACTACAAGTTAAATAAATAAAAATTCTTTTAATAAAAAAGTGGCTTTTAAGTTAAGTGAATTCTTTTCCATTTGATAGATTACTTTTTTCATAACTTTAAATTAGAAACAATAAGTCAGCGGTAACTCAATTATCAAACATAGTCGATCTTAGGCATTTTGTTTGTTATATAGAATTTTTTTTTTTTTTTTGAGATTTCAATCAAAAGTCTAAAAAAATAAGTTTTAACGTTCAAGATCCATCAACAAAAATTTTAACGTGCAAGATCTAATTGTGTAATTTCTTTCAAAAATACTATGTAAACAGATAAATTTATTTGTTTTGCATAATAAATGGATAAGTTTATCTGTTTGATATTCATTTGTTTAATATGCAAACAGACAAATTTTTCTGTTTATATATCAATATAGATAATGTAAACTGATAAATTTATCTGTATTATTTACATGTATTTTCAATAAAACAGATAAATTTATCTATATTTTTTACACGTGTTTTTAATAAAAAATAGATAAATTTATCTATATTTTTTATATATGTTTTGAAAATGTATAGATAAATTTATCTGTTCTATAGTTTTTTTGTTCTAAAAAAACTTTGCGCGTTAAAACTTTTACGAGGATGGACTTTACTCGTTAAAAAATTTTGTACCGGATGAAAAATAGTAAACGATGTATAAATTGAATTTTTTGCCAATTTTTGGATTTTTTTTCTTGTGCTCAAGCTTTGCTGGACCTTAGAGATCAATTACTATGAGTTCTGATTGTTTTCAAGCTTGGCCTGAACATTTACCTTTGTTTGGTAACAGAAGTATCGTTTGCATACAAGAAGACCAACCTCTTCAATTCACAACAACAATAATCCACAAGCACCCCAGTTTGTTGTGGTGGGAGGAATCTGGGTTCCACCGCCAGACTACGCAGCTGTGGCAACCACCGCAGCATCAGTGGAAACTCCTGGAGTCGCCACCCCTAATGGAGTTTATGCACCAGTAGCTGCACCACCACCACCAACCCTCCCACGGACAGAAGCATCTCAGACACAAAGGCAACACCTGCATAAGCAATCGAAGCCATTTCATTCCGATGAAAGGGGCAGTCATAGTAGCGATGGTGGGGTTCGTTGTAATTCCCCGGCTACCTCATCCTCCACGCACACCACCACGGCCTCGCTGGCGTTCTAGTTTTTCCGGCCGTGTGAAGAGTGATGTAGAAATTTTGTAACAGATCTTTATAAGAATGTCTTCTGTAATCTTCAGGTGTTAGGTACACATAACAGTAGAGAGATATGTATAGATAATATATAATTTTGGTCTTCTGTATCTGAAATTTAAGTTGTGTTTATTTTGTGACACTGAGAGGATGTTGGCAACATTTGACATTTGCAGTCAAATATTGAAGTTGAATAATCCCTCTATCATATGGATATGTACATTTTTTGACGCTTTGTTTGTTAACTTGGTTTAAAGTTTGAAATTTCACTTTTATTCGATTTTACGCCGAATGAGTAAAAAATTTATTTTTTCAATAGCCTATATAGGCTATAAGCCGCTATGAACAGAAAAGATGCAGGAAGTGTTTCTGCTACAAGAAGTGTTTCTTCCTCACTAGTATGAAGGAAATGAACTGTCGAATTGTTCCCAATGAGTTCTGAGAGGGACACATAACAAAATTAGTGTGGCAATTGAAGAAATTCTTATTTCAGATTTCGATATATCATTTGATATTAACTTCACGGCGTGTTTGGATAACAGTAATTTTCTTTTAGACAAAAGAATAAAGAATATAAATAGCTTGAAACCAATTACTTCTCCATATATTAAGCACTCTCGATTTGTCCTTTGTTTGACTTCCTTATTGGCTCTCTCACACTCTTGTCTGATTTTTAGTGATTTTTGAGAAAAAAAAAAAAGAAACAAAATTTTCTTCTCTCTCATCACTTGTTTGATTTATTAAAGAAGAAAGAAATTAAGAGAAAGAGTTAGCCTTTCAAAATTTACTTTTTAAATCTTTTTAAATTATAGAGATCTAAAGAGAAAATAATCTAAATGATTAGCAATTTTTTATAATACCTAAATTGTTCATCTAAAAATAAAAAATAAAAAATAAAAAATAATAATAGTGACAAGAACAATATTACGTGAGAATGTCCTCCACCTCTCTTTCTTCCTTCTGATTCTGACCACTCGGGTTTGATTTTGTGTTATGACCATTTATATTTGATGTTGTGTTTGTCAAGCGTTGTATCATTCTGATTTTTTTTCATCTCTCACTCGTCAGTTTGTCTATTTTTTTAGTCATTCTACTTATTAGTTTACATTTCTTTTTTGTTTCCCTACCCAAATTATTAACTTTCCAACTACACTGCTACATTAATTATAATAGATCTCGGTTATAAATTTGAAATTTTATAAATTTCATCTTGGTTAGGGAATTAAGATTTTTTTGGTAGATTAAAAGTCGATACTTTTAATCAGGATCAAAAACCGTGATTGAATATATTTTTAGCCATAGTAAAAAAAATCATGATTATATATATTTTTAATCACTGTTAAAAATCAAAATAAAAATTACTTTTAATCGCGGTTGAACGAATATAAAAGAAAAAATAAACTAAAAATTTCTATCAATCATGATTCATGATTCATGATTACCAAAAACTGAGATGAATAAAATCAAAACTGTGATATAATTACTTTTAATCACAGGTCACCAAAAATTGAGATGAAAAAGTTCAAAACTGTGATGTAATTACTTTCGATCACGGTTTTGTTAACGTAATTTATAAATCGGGAAAAAAGAATCATAAATTCAAATAAATAATAAATAATTAATATAAAAAAATAATTATATTAAATTAATCCTTGAGCATTTACAAAATATTTAAATTTTAGAATGTATGCTCACTCTACATATCATTATACAAGTCATTGATCTAATATTTAAATTTCATTGGACCAATTTTTGTAACAATATAATTTATTATCAAAACTGTCTAATTGTATTTAGTGACGAATTTCTAATTTGTCAATAAAACTCTATTTAATTTAACACTTTAGTTTGCAAATAATAACAAGTAATTATATTTCTCACGTAAAAGTATGTACCACTACTTTAATTGTTATCTAAATTAAATTATTTGTTTAATTTTTAAAATTATAATTTATATAATACATATGATAAAATTATTAAAAAATCTTGAGAAAATTTCTAAGACTATATTCAAATTATTTTTGAAATTAAGGTAAATTGTAAAGGACAGCATTGATTCTATTTACTCTCGTCCTTTTCTTATTCATTTGAGTTCTCAATTTTTTTAAAATTTTGCAATTATATATAGCATTCATTTGGTTACCTACTTCTTAGCTTTTGGCTTAAAACCAAAAAAGTTAAAAAGTAAAAAAATATTATTTTTTAACTCCTAATTTTTAATCTATTTGTTTTTAAATTTTTAAATTTTTTTTATAATAATTTTAATTTTATCTTTTTACATATAAAATTACATAAATTTTAACTAACTAATCATATTCTACTTCATTTAGACTGAAGAGCAATTATAAAATTTTATATTGAATTTATTAAGTTTTTTTTATGACTTAAAAATTATTATTTTTTAACCAAATTAATTTTTTAACTTTTTAACTTAAAGTGACTTAAAATCAAAAAGCTAACTTAAAACCAAAACCAAAAACCAAAGGAGAGCATAGAATTAGTGTAATGGTATCCATGATCAAGCTTTTGCATCCTCCCTACCATAAAATCATATATTATAATAAGTATGAGAGAATTAGTTTTATTTTTATTGCATGTTTGGAATAATTTTTAAGCTTGATTTTTAAGAGACATAGTTTTTTTGAAAAAAAAAAAAGAATAAGAAAAAGTGAGCGTATTTGAGATAATTTTTTGCAATAGTATTTTTGTTTTTTGTTTTTATTTTTTTACTTTTTATTGAAATGTTTAAAATGTTCTTACTTTTAGCTTTTAAGTTATAGTATTTAGGATATTAATGCAGCTTTTTTGTTTTTGTAAGTAGGATTAACTTTTTTATATAAGAGTATTATAATAATTTTGTTTTTAAAAAAAAGTTAGGGTGCTTAGAATATGTATTGATTTTTTTTATTGAATTAAGATATGAAAAAAAATAGTTAACTTTTTTTGAAAACCAAACAGTGCAACTTAAAAGCTGACTTTTTTGTAAAAAAAATCAGCTTAAAAATCAGCCCAAATAGGGCCTTATTAATGGAATACGGCCTTTATTTTTATTTTTAATATTAGCACACTGATTCCACCCAAATGTTAGAATTGTATACTGAAAATCATAGATTTTATTCAGTTTTAGTGTTTAATTTTATTTTAATAAAATTAATTTTTTATTTTATAAGAATCTTAATAAGTAATGTATACAATATCATTTCTTTAAATATTATGCATGGATGTCATTTATTCTGTACAGTATTTAATCTGATGTGTAGAGTACGATTTGCACACATAAGAACAAATTTTAGGTTCTTGTAGAATATAAGTATTTGATCACAGTTTAAATAGAAATGAACATACTATCTGTACGACTGTAACACAGAGTTTTAATAGACATATTTTAGTTACGGGAAACATATAATAGCGTCGTCTATTGTTCCGACTCTCTGTACTAGTACACTTTGTGTGCATTGAATGGAACACATTGGGATTATTAATTTTATACTGACTATATAAATTAATTTACACCCCAAGATTATTATGAGAGTAATTATACTCTTAATCATGAAATAATTATTTATTTGCGTATATTTAATACTCGTTGTTTTGAATCATTAGAGGGTACGATCTTATATGGGTTTATATTCCCATTGAGTTGGATGGCGGCATTAATTATATGGTGAATATTAATTATTGACGGAATCCACGTCTTGAATGATCGGGAATAATGATACCCACTTAAGTAAATTTATAAATTTTGACCGGGTTAAACTCTGTAAATGGACTTAATTATCCGACGGTTAAATAAATTAAGCGAAATGATTTAAGAAATTTTAAAAATGCCGATTAAATTAAATTGTCAGTAATTAGATTTAATTGGCGGGTATCAAAAATCGTAACACGAAGAGATGAGTTAAACATTTAATAACATGTACTCAATGCAAGATGGTTTTGAGGTTATAATTTAGAGTACAGTTACAGTTCTTTAGTAGTATGAACTGTAATTTAGTATTTTATGAAAATTGCAGAAATCGCTGCAAGTTTTTTATAATTACACATACCGGTAAGAGGTTTGCATAATTGCGGAAACCGCTGGATACATATGTAGATCACACTAGAAGTTTTTGTCATAATTACGCAACAGGTCCATACTATACCTCTATAAATATGCAGGTAGGCTGAATAAAATTCAGAATTCGTCTTCAAGATTAAAGTTAACTAGGTTCTGCCAGTACGAGTTCTCGAAGAATCATAACCTACACTACGTTCGGGAATCGCATAAAGAGAATACAGTAAAAGGTCTTACAGGAGTTTCAACTCGAAATTAAAAGTTCGTAATTGAAAAATCGATCAAAAGGTATTCATCTAAATTAACTATGGTGGTACGAGTTTTATTTTGATCGTTTGACATCAAAAAAATTTATCTGGAGCCCGTTTCAACGATTGTCTATCTAGTTATTTTTATCAAAAAATTATATATAAAAATAATAATCTTGACAGTTTTATCTACCACACTAAATACACCTGTCGGGCAACGCCAACAAAAATAGGTATTAATATCAAAACTACCCTTTAAGATACCAGCATCTGAAATGGGGCATTCACTAGAATTTAAAGCTTGCTTTGATTTTTATGATCAACGATGAATAATGAAAATTGCAATAAATGTGCCACGAATATTCGTTAGTATTTCCTTTTTGTGATGTCCTACTTGTTCAACTCAAGTTAATTAAAATGTGAATTTGACTTGTTTTAATAACTAATTAAACACAAGTTTGGGCCCGGTTTGTGATAAATAATAGGAATTTTGATTATTTTAGTTCTTTTTAGTTTTTTCTTATTTTTTAATTAAAATATTTTTTTTTGATTTCGTTTGGATGAGAGAAACTGAGAAAGAAAATGTTAAAAGATGAGAAAATTGCTAAATGAACAAATAAGCAAAGAAAAACTGACTTATAAGTCTATTTTGATGATTTAAAATTTTTTTAAAATTTTTTTTGATCTAGAAGGGCTGATTGACGTGGCTCGTTGAGAATCTAAGAACACGAGGCGGCCTGGGAATATTATCATGTTATGCCAACAGCTAAACAAATAAGACAAATAAGATAGCAATATATATATATATATATATATATATATAGGCATATATACTGTTCAAAAATAATTATATTTTGTATATTTCTTAGTTTATATATATTGTTATTACTTTTGATTCGAATAAAAAGTGAACCTGGCAAAAATATTTAAATATCTTCGTTAATAATTAAAAAAAAGTATTATTTAAAATAAAATTTACGATTAAAATATCTTCAAGTATATTCTCTGTTTGTTGTAACTTATCTTCTAGGTAAGGAACAGGAACACGCGACAGATAAAGATATTCTAATCCTTAATTTGAATCTTTCCTTGTCCAAGATTCCACATCATGCGGATGGATATGTGTTCTGCTACAAAAATGAGCACTTCTAAGATCATGTTGCATGATTGACTAACAAGATGAATTAAACATTATAGTTGGGCCCTGTTTGGGCTAAATTTTAGATATTTTATTTGAGTTTTTTTTTTTTTTGACTAAAATATTTTACTCTTTTGACAAATGAGATTTTTTTATTATTTTATTTGAGTTCAATCTCAACCACCCTTCTCACAAATAAACTTGATGCGCAACCTTCTTCCACGTCAATTGGGCCTGTTTGGGAAAACTTGATTATTGGATTATTAGTTTATTTTAGTTATAAAATTATTTATTTGATTTATTGGCTTATTTTTACTTATTTTTATCTTTTATAAATTTTTTAAACATTTTAATCAGAACAATTTATCTTTTCGACTCGTCTGAATAAGAGAAGTTTAAAAAGTATAATAGTTTGATTACATAATAAAAAAAAATTGCTAAAAACAAAAAGTCAAATAAACAAATAAGTCAATTTACCGTCAATATGTAATTTGATGAGATAATTAAAAAGAGTACATACTTAAGTAATGAAACCACATTTTTAGAGGCAAATAGGCATTGAACTATAAAATGAATCCCTCCATCGTGACTGATTCTTCTGTATTAATTTCACATTTGTACCCTTAGATTTTTTTTTCCCCCCTCTAAAACTATTTGGTGTGGACCATCTCTTCTAGATGGATTGAAGTTCAGGTGGTTATGGTGATTCTTTTTAGCAAATTAGCATGAATGTGTATGTATTATAGCAAGTATAGATTCGATATGAAGTCACTAGGAGATATGTTATTAAAATGTTTGGGTTTTTTAGAAATTAGAGATAGACTTGGTAGGAATATGTAATTTTTGAAATAGAGATTTTTTGTTCGGAAAGAGATCACTTGTCCTTAAAATTATAGGTAATTCTGTCCCAATGCATTAAAATTCATTGAATATATCTCCAGATTTTCGTACATCAAAATTTTTGTATGATTCAATTGTTTTTATTATAGTGAGACAAAAATAAATAAATAATTTTTGAGATAGAAAATTCAAGCTTTGAATCAGTTGGGAGAGAGTTGGAAAAATTATTTTATGCAGGAGGAAGCAATGCTCCATTTCAATTTGGATCACATATTTGTGTGGAATAATTATTTAATATTCTTGGAGCAATACTCCATTTAAATTACTATATAACACATATTCACATGTTCAATAAAATAATACAAAAAAATAATAGATCCCACTAAACACACCAATAATTGTGAAATTAGAGCATCACCTAAGTTTGTTCCAAGAGCATTGAATATTTGCTCATTTGTGTGAACCTCACACAAAAAGTGATAAAATTTATATAAATATATAACCCAAATTAAAATAGGTCATTGCCCCCTTTGTGTGGAATAACTGTTGAAAAACTTATGATTATAAATGGAAGACCAAATCTCTCTTTGCAGTCTCCTAAATTACAAAACATTGTTCAAACTTTGCAGGCTAGGGCTTTGTTTTTTATTTGTTTGATGATTTAGAGGTTATAAGATCTTTTTGTTGGTTTTTTCTTTTTAATCTTCTTTTAGTTACTATTTTTACATTAATTATGATTCTTCATGAATTCAAAAAGTAAAAAAGAATTAATTAGAATTTTAAAAAAACACTAAAGATAACATAGTCTTATTTTTGCAGAAAAAAGGTTTTCTCCATCTTTTTGTTTTTTTTATAATTTGATGAAAAAAATATTTTAAAATTTTTATTACTTAAATGAACCTAAAAAATAAAAAAAAATCAATTAAAAACAATAAAAACAAAAATAAATTATAAAAATATTGAATTTTTTTTACAGAAAAATGCTATAGATACTAAAATTTATACACACGAATGTACTAAATACTCACAAATTTTGGTATAATCACAACAATTGTTACGGATCCCATATATCTCTCTCGTCAAATATTAAAATTATATATTCCGAGAATGATATTTATGGATTATAATTTACGTGACATCAATAAATACTTTCTTTTGCATCTCATAACAACATGCTATCAAAAATTGAAAACATAAAGAGAAAACAATTAAATTCATTTTTTCGGGTTTCTTATCAATTTTCTTTCCCAAAGTAGATTTCTTTAGAAATCCATTACCCAATGGATCTATACTTCTTCTTTTTTTTTGTATTACTGCATGAATCACCATACTTTTTAGGTCTTAAGGGTAGGAACCGTATTACTATCTTCTTCTCTTCTTCTTTTTTTTTGTGTTTTCGTGCAAAAATTAGTCTTATCGTTTAGATCTCACAAATACACTAATTCATGTGGTAACTAATGTGGTGTATGTAACATTGTTGTTAATGAATACCACAAAGCAACAAACTAGAGCATTTGGTTAACAATAAGACTAAGTTTTCCACAAAATACAAAAATAAAATATAATAATAATAATAATAATAAGGTCTTATCGTTAAGACTTGAAAAATATGTTAATTCTGACAGTAATTCGAGTAATTCATGTGATGAACGTAATATTGTTATTAATGAATACCACAAAGGGACAAATTGGAGCATTTGATTTTTTTTTTCTAATAACTAAGTGTTCGAACCAATTTACGTGCATTTCGACTAATTTCAGTATCTTAAAATTCACACTTAAAAAAATTTGAACCAGTGATCATTGAAAAACAAATTCAAAATTTGACCAGTTAACTTACCCTCATGATTACTTGAGCATTTGGTTAATACAAACAAATGTGAGTCATTTAAGGGAAATTGAAAAAAAAATTTAAATTTTTAAATTTGAGCTTGCTTTGATCTAAAGGGACCAGTTCTGGTCCCTAAAAAAAAACCCTTATTTTTTTTAATAATGCTCACTTATTACCTTCTCTTATTAACTCATGCTTCTTGATGCAATAAGTTTGACACGAGCTCTATGATGTGTCACACTCATACTTCTTGATGCAATATTTTTCACAAAAGCTTCATCAATATTCAAAAATTGCAAGTATACCACTTTATATCATTTATATGATAAACAAAAAGCGTAGAATTATTGTTTATTTTCTAATTTCCTTTTTCTTTTGTTCAAAATCACAAAAGCCTTAAGAGTGCTCGAAATGTATAGCACCAATTTGTGTTTTTGGAGGTGGAATTGTACCATCCGTTAGCTAGTTATAAGTTATGCATGGAATTTTTCAATAATTTTGAGGAACTTCCATGCTGGATCCATGGGTTTGGGCCGGGCTCATGGGCAGGCCAAGGGAGACCGGAGACATGTGGACCCACCAACCCCAAATTTTTTTTAAAAAAATTATTTTTGTATATTAATTATTATCTCACATATCAACGAATCTTACAATATTTTTCATAAACTTTTGGCCCTTAACGATGAAATCTTAAGTCCGCCACTAGCCGAGCTGGATGTGATTGGATAAAGAACTCTACAATTCCAATTTCTGTGTGGGATATATTCTACAAACAAGTTGGATTCCTTACTAATAAGGATTTTTAAAAAAGCAAAAAAAGCATATATCCACATCCGATTAAAATCATGTATATATACACAGTTCCAGATTCTGCATATTTGTGCGTATGGGTGGGAAATTTTGTCAAAACCCAGTGTTCGGGGAGGGGAGAATGAGCAAGAATTCTCTATCCCAATACACGTCCCTCCGTCCCAATATATTAAAGACCATTGAATCATATGAGAAGACATTAGAATCTTAAGACATATTCAACCCTTTCCAATACATTAGAACAGAAGAACATATAAGTTTCAAGACAATTGATCTCTTTTCCACATAAAAAAAACAAATCACTATCAATTGGTTCACACAACTGAAGAAATTTTTCAATCTCTTGTAAATAAGAAGAAAAAATCCTAAAAAATATAGACAGTTACTATAAATTACAAACCACCCTTTTGGAAACTGAGAAAATGAGGAATCCGCAAGAAGCTTGATGACCTTTGCTTCCCCGAAATCAAATATTATGCACACTACAGTTATTTGGACAGATTCAAATTTTAAAAACTAGTGCTCTCTCCCATCTTTTAGGATGATAAGCTATGTAACTCACGATTCTCTTACCTTCCGGTATTGGCAACTCGTCATCAAGAGGAATCTTCTCACGCCAGACAAACTCATTCTCGTGTTCATACTTTCTCAGCAGCGCAGCAACCTCGTCAATCTCCTGCTTGAAAACCAATCGCCATGACTCCTCCCCCGGCATCTTCCTTTGCACATTAGTTAATGCAAGTTGAAGAATGCCAACCGCAACCCCAATCTGACTGGCAGCCCTCAGACCTTCCGCAAGGTATTTATAACTTCTTAATTCATGAAGGGCTTTGCTTGATGAAACGAAATCCTATACAGAATACAAAAGAATCAACCAAGGCATTTATTTAGCTCCATTCTAAAGTGAACCCCAATATCAAAGATCATGATAATTGTGATATTGTACATGTTAGGAAAAGGAACAACAAGAAAGGCAAGGACAAGAATCGATACGTCAGTGCCATTAGTCATGGTGAAAATGCAGAACTCTAAAACATGATTTCCAACAGTGAAGTACCCAAGAAAAGGTCACAAATAATAGAGCCAGTGGGAGAAGGGTGTAATCGCTTGGCAAGGAGAAACCATATTCAGTTATTTTATTTTGATCAAATATTGCATTATATTTTGTGATTTTTTATAAAAACGTAAAATTTTTTCAAATTAAATGTGATCATCTTTGTTCTGCCATCCTCTTTTTTTTTTTCTCGACTCTCCTCTTTTCGTTCTGCTTGTTTTCCAATTCTTCATTTTATCTTCCCTAATATCTTAGGAATGAATTTAATGTTTTCAACTTATGTCTGTAACCCTAATGCATTAAAACAGACCCAAGCCTAGCATCGCACTTCCTAAGTCTATCAACTCGGCTTCCACATAGGGAAAAGTTGCTTCAAAAACAACCAGGAAAAAAAGTGAAAATGGAATATACACTAAAATGAAAATATCCAACTCTCAGGCCCAACAAGACAGAACGAGAGACTCAACTTGGTTATGCCAATCCTTGATAACAAGAACATGAGCCCACAACTAAGAGGAAGAAGAGCTTTAAATAGAGTAAATGAAGTAGATCATCAGCAGGGAACAGAAAAGTCTCCCCATCTCCACAAGAAAAGCAGAACAATGTAACGGGTATATTTAATGGTACAAGAAGACAGTCCAAACCACACCCCCCA
>JAOTRH010476776.1:0-26025 GCA_034768845.1 Heliamphora exappendiculata
TTTTTTGTCACATAAAGAATCTTCAATACCCTAATCTAAGGAAAAGAGAATGGGGATCACTCCCAACTGCCCATCATGGGACTTGAATTTGCAACATCTACGATGGGAAGTTGCTTGAATTCCCAACATTCACGATGGAAAGTTGAAGTGATGCCATTAAGCTACAAAGGCATATTCAATCATTCTCCCTAAATTTTAGCCAATTGACTCCCTAAAATAGCTACAAACTATTTTAGAGAGTCACTTTTTCAACTATAATTCCGTTCCTTCTCTCTATTTTAGAGGTTCATAATTTTGTTAATTAATTTTTAATATACAAATAAATAATAAAAATAATTAATATCTTTGCACCTTTTTTATTTGTAAGGGATAGGGATTTTATTTTATTTGTACAATTTTTTATTTAAATACACACATTTTTTTTTTCTTATTACACACATTAGTTCAATTTTTTTTGCATTATGTACAAATATTCAGTGCACATTGTTATTGACTTAATTACTCCCCTCAATGAAGAGGCTTCCTAAAAAATCGCTCTGGCTGCCCCCACAAATGGGAAGCCAATTCACAGCTCTCTATAACAGTAAGCCTAATGGCGAGCTCATTGGAGCCATTTTTAAATAGTTTTTTCGCCAAAGCAAGTAGGGGGGATAGGGAGAGGGTTGGAGATGCTCAGCCTAACATTTTCTAGTCCCAGAAATATAAAATCACAGTTGAAGAGGGAACAACTTTATGCTTAACTTTGGCCTAGGTCAACTTTCAAACAACAATGGTTAGGCCTAAAATTGTGACCCTCTTTTAGAATTTTAGAACCCTATTACGGCAAAAAGTTCTCATTAGCTCTCACTTTTGTTCTACAGTGAGGAAATAAAACAAAAAATTTCTCTTTTTTGGTTGTATATTTGCAAACTTATCAATTGAGGAAATTATTAATAATTATTTAAAATCCAAATTTCTTTGGTGCTAGAGGTGGTATCACTATCATTTGGGAAAGTTGTGGTGCAATTCAATAAAGTTTTTGAATTTGGTGGCCATGCTCTTTACCTGGTTCCTTTTATGCCTTGAAATCGTGCTTCTGCCACTATCATTGTCATATTTTAACACTAGCCAGTATCTCAACTCCCTCAACTTCTTTTGCTTATATAATAATTGATTTATATTCTCGTCTTCTCACCCTCCTCTACCCGACCTCTCTTTCTCAAATGTCACCCTTGTGGGCTTGTTCCTTATGCTTTCTCTTCAAATGAGTGGTGTTGCACACGATATTTTGGAGCGTGCTCTTTGGAAATAGAATACACTTTTTCTTTTGTTCCTCATGCACCCTAAGTGTTACATCTATGCCCGTTTCCTCCCTTCCACATATTGTTTTGCTTGTTATTTGTGGAGTTCTTTTTTTGTCACAATAGCTGTTTCTTTTCTTGATTATTGTATTTCATGTTATTGTTATCGTCTAGGTCTGGATGTTGTGGTGAAAACATACTGACTTAACTTTTACTGGCCATATAGCCCATTTTTATGGTCGACGGTCGACCTCAAATGATTAGGACGCACGACTTAGTGTGGATTGATTTTCTAGATTTGGATACTTTCAAGCTTTCAGATCAGTTTGGTTTGTTTTCAAGGTTTTAGAGTTTGAGTTGGGCTTGGTGTTGTTTGTTGACATGATGCTCCTCTTATTCTCCATACACAAGTTACACTATTTGTTTGCTCACTAAATATTGATTGTAACTATCCTCTTATGGTATATATTGATGGTAACTATCTCCACCCCCCAACAAGATGGCCCCGGGGATTATGTTTTTTAGGTAGAAAAGATTTTCTTGTGGAGAGAAGATTTTCCAGGTGCTTACAAATGCGAGTGAATGCGCTTTGAAGCTTAAAGACCTTGGTTAGACATGAGATCGAACATGTCCCACTTTGCCTTGTGGCACTAACCTTAGGGGCCATATATACTCATGACATTTCGGACTAAGTGGGATTTGTTTTTCTTGAGGATTGGAAGGCTTGCAAGGTTGCCTTGCTGTCTTGCTTACTTTGTAAAAAGATTGCAAAAATAACATAGGTTTATGAAGCTAAGTTATTTATTGATTTATAGATTTAGTTGCGGAAACTTGTATGAGTGGACTTTAGCTAGCTAATTTCTAGCCGAGACGTAGTTAGCATAGAAGATAAATATCCTGTGGGCTGAAGGACTGCTACTGACTATTATTATGTAAATTGAGTTTATTTGTCAGGAAAAAAAATAAAACAAAAATGAGGCAAGTAGAAGAGAGGTGATGGCTGAGGGTTGGGATAAAAAAGTGTACAAAGGAAATGTTGTATTGGTTTTTCTACTCATTTCTTAATTGAGGCTTTTACATTATTTGAACATGTCCCAACCGTAACAATATTGTCTACTTTGGGCTAAACGCTTTAGAGCGAGTCCTCACTAGGAAGGAATGTGAACTCATTAATAATTTTATATGGCCCAGGAACATGGCCAACCTAATTGATGTGAGACAATCTAGGGTAATCAAAGTGCCACAACCTTTACTTTGACTCTTGTTATGCAATAATTAACTCCAAGAACTTTCTCAATTCCAATGCAATTTAACCTTTTGGAGCTCATGTAACAACTTATGCAAGTTTACATTCTCCCTCTATAAGATCGCACCACCATGTGCGGTGTGCAATGTAGCACTTAGTTTTACACAGTACTTTTGCCTCCACTTATGGGAGACGAGAGGTGGCTTGTACAGAATTTAGAGGCAACTCTCATCACGCGAGATTCACCTATACCGCATGCAGGCTCTGCATTGATGCTGATTTTAACATTCATGTCCCAAAGTGATGTCCGCTTCGGGATAGACCTTCATTAATTTGAAACTTCTTGTTATAGGAAGAATGTGAATGCACTTGTATAACCCAAAACACTACCTACCTAAATGATGTGGGATAGTTTGGTACGCATTGTGTAAAAGACTATGCATTATGCAATGTTTGATATTCTTCTTGTTTTATGTTTTTCATATGGAAATATGGGAGAATGTTGCTTCTAGATTATGAACTGGTTTCATTTGACAAACTTGGTATTTGTATTATTAACTGATTAGCACATTGATTTTATAGAACCTGTTCTGAAGGCTTAATGGCACTGAGGAGGATGGAAATATGATATGATTGTTAGAAACTGCTAATAGAAGATGGAACTTATATGTGAATTCAGCAGCTTTATGAGCCTTGTAGTTGGTGAACATATTGTTACGAATTTTGGTTTCAGTCTAATTTGTTTTTAGTTTGGCAAATCTGTGACAAATGTTTATTCATTTTATTTATTTTGTTCATCGATATTTTGACACTTGTCTTGTTCGAGTTTTAGTTTAATATGGCAGGGCCACGCAAAAGGAGAAGAATTCATCAAAAATAACCTGCGGAGTCAGACCGCCCGACAAACCGCTCGAGCGGTGAATAGACTATTTTATGCAACAAAAATTCTATCCATTACAGGTTACACCGCTCGAGCGGTGAATAGACTACAAGATTTTTTTAAAGCAGCAGCAAGAGTTTTGGAAGGGTCATTATAAATAGGAAGCTATTATGGATTTAGCAACTCTCCTATTGTTGATTTAACAGCCTCGATTTGGGAAGCCTCCATATATATAAATAGGCAGCTAGGGTTTTGGAAGCCTTGAGATTTATAAATAGGAGCTAAGGGTTCTTGTAAGGTTGCTTCTTAATTTTATTTCGTGAAAAAATCTAACCGACACAAGTTTTGAAGATTATACACACTCACAAGATTTTCTACAACAACTTGATGATTATATAGCTTCCGTGCCTTCAAGACATCATCAAATCAATCAAAGCTTCAACGATATGTTCGTGTTCGTGGAATCGCTTGAGAGGAGTCTCAAGTGTTGAAGTCTGGGGGATGAGTCCGTCAGCATTGTAGTCCGGTGGTGGGTTCTAGCGGTGGTTAAACACAGGAGTTGGTGCACGTGGATTCAGCAAAGACATGCTTACTACCATTGGTTGTGGGTGCAACGCCGGGGTTGTAAGATTTCTTTGTAACCAACATTTAATAGTGTTTGATTTTCTAGACCCGTTGCGGTCTCGTGATTTTTACCCGGTTCGGTGTTTTTCACGTAAAAATTGCCGTCTCGTGTGTGATTGTGTTTGATTTATTTTTTGCTTGTGTGTTTGGTTGGTTTAAGTTTTTTTTTTTGCAACGTTTAGCTACTTTAAGAAATTTAATTCGTGCAAATCAGTCGGTAAACGAGATTTTTTAATTGGTATCAGAGCAGGTCATAAAAATTTTTTATAAATTTTTTTTGTGTGATCCATTGACTGGTTTGCAATAAATGAATTTTCCTAGAGAAGGCGATTCGACCAGTAGACCACCCTTGCTTGACGGCCATAATTATCCATTTTGAAAAGTTAGGATGAGAACCTTTTTGAAATATATTGATGAAAGAGTTTGGCGTTCTGTTATTGAGGGTTATAAGCCTCTCACCCATACTGTTGATGGAGAAATCGTTCCTAAGCCCGTGGCTAAATGGGACAGAGCTAATTTTGAGGATGTTGGCGGGAATAGTAAAGCTATAAATGCTATCTTTAGTGGAGTCATACAAGATGAGTTTCGTAGAATCAGTACGTGTGATTTGGCTAAAGAAGCGTGGGATATACTTCAAATCACTCACGAAGGGACTGACACGGTAAAAATCTCAAAATTTCAATGTCTCACAACAAATTTTGAGACTCTGCATATGAAAGACGATGAAAGTTTTGATAATTTTTACGTAAAATTAAGTGATATTGTGAATGCTTCGTTTAATCTTGGTGAAAAAATTTCAACGTCTAAAATTGTTCGAAAAATTCTTAGATCTTTATCCGAACGTTTCCAACCAAAAGTCACAGTAATAGAAGAACGTAAAGACATTGATTCTATTTATGTTGAAGATTTAGTTGGAAACCTGCAAACCTATGAGTTAAATTTTCAAAACAAAAAGGTTTAAAAAAATCCAACTTTCTCTTCAGCTCTTGGTTCTGCAAGCGACTCGGATGATGATTTAGACCCTGAGATTATGGTTATTTTTGTAAAAAATTCAAAAAGTTTATAAAAACTAAAAAGCTTAATCAGGAGAAAAAATCACAAAAGAAGCACGGTAAAGACAAAGCCAAAAATATGTTCAATTTTATTAAAAAATGGTCGAAAGGCCAGTTTTCTGAAATTCAATGTTATGAATGCAAAGGATATGGACATATGGTAAAAAATTCCCGAATCTTCTTAGTAAGAAACATAAAGAATTCACAGTCACTTGGGATAATGAAAGTGAACCCGACACGAGTGATGAGAAGGACCCTGATTGTGATGATAGGAAAATTGTAGTTTTTGTTACTTCTGTTCAGGAGGAATCTAGTGAGTTTGACAATTCTTAAGATTCTAAAAATAAGGAGAATAATAATGTTGATGAAAGTGAGTATGATGAAACTCTTCAACAAGCTTATGATAAGTTTTATAGAGAGTGTTTCAAGTTGACCAAACAAAATGTAAAATTTGTTAAAAAAATATAAACTATGTGAAAAAGAGAAAGACGGTGTCAAACAAGAGCTAATTGAAACTCAAGATTTGGTTGTCAAATTAAAATCAGATAGGGAGATTTTGTGTGAAAAATAGAAAAATAACTTGTCTGAAGTGTGTCAAATTAAACAAACCAGGATTGAAGTTTTTGAAAAAGATTTGCATGTTTGTGTTAAGTTAAAAACTGATCTTGAATTAAAATTGATTAAATTTGAAAAAGATATGTTAAATGCTTAATCTATTTTCAAGAAATTGAATGCAGGCACCATGGCTTTGGATGACATGCTTAGGGTACAGAAGGCTGTGACTGACAGGAGAGGGCTTGTATTCACGGGTGCTTCTTCGAGCAACTCGACAAAAGAAAAAGAAAAAATTGGCCAGCCAATTTTACCTAAGTCTGCACCAAAGGTTGTGATGGCAGAAAGTGGCATAATCAGACGGGTAAATCCACCATTGTACATTGTGAGGTAAAAAAGGCTAAATTTATTCATACTTGTCATCATTGTGGTATTATTGAATAGGAATACATTTTTTTTGCCTATTTGTCATCACTGTGGTATAAATGGACACATCAGATCTCACTACACTAGGTTAATTGACCAATATAGATTCAGATTTGATGTGCCACAACAACCTAGAAAGAATTGGATGTCTAACCCAGAATCTGTGCCTTTGAAAATCAAGAAAATTTGGGTTCGAAAGAGTGATCTAGATAGCTTTTTGGCTAGTCGTAGTCCCTAGTTTGTTTTGAGTCTTGTTTTTTTTTTTTTTTTGGGTTTGAGTTTTTTTTAGTCGTTTAAAAAAAATGTGTGGGGGACTTTATTAAAGGTTGAGTACCTTTTTCTGTGTATTATTTCATTTGCCTGAAATTTCATAATTTAGGCCTTGAGATTAACTACTGCACTGATTTTTGGGTATGCTAGTTCATAGTGGATAGAATGTTTTCAGAGATGAGTTGATTCTGTACACCATTTGAACATTGATAGATGCAGGGATCTTTCACACTTGGGATTATATTTATTAATGGGTCTATTTTATCTTTCAGTTGTCTAAAAATTTCACAAAATGACCACATAGTGGCGACCCATTTGATATTTGTGTCTACACTCATTCCTTCTTTTGGTTCTGTATGTTTGTCTTGAGGAAATGGCTACTTGTGCGAACCTTGTCTTTTCGTACGTACTAGTGTGCAGCCGCCTTGAAATTTTGTGTCAAAAATTTGCTTAGAAAATGGTTACCTATGCGAAACTTGCTTTTTCGTTCATACTAGTGTGAAAGCCGCATTTGGAGAAAAAAAAAAAGAGCATGAAAATGTTGCAGTCTCTAGTTGGGGGGGAATTAGCTTTTAAAGTGAATTGGGTCAAAACTGATTTGGTTTTGTGATTGTTTTTTATAACTGATAAATAAATGTGGCTCAGCCATGTAGATCTCATGCGGGTTTAATATTGGAATCTTGAAATATTTCAAGTCTCACACACACACACACACACTTGTTCATATAGAATCTACTCTAATTGTGTTCGTTCATATTTGAATATTGGGTATCTTGGAATCTGTGTGTTTTAATTATTTTGACTAGATTTTATGGTTTTAAGTGAATGCAAATATGCCTGAGACTTGTACTTGTTTCTTAATCTTGTTTTCTGCTCAAAAAGAGTTATTTTTTTTCCTTGTGTTTGTTTGTCAATTCGTGACAAAAAGGGGGAGAAAATAGAAGGCTTAGGCTTAGATGTTTGGTGTAGGGAGAGTCGAGTTATTTTTTTTGGTCAGTTTTGTTTGAGGGAGAGTTTCTTTTTTTTTTGAAGTGTTTTGTTTGTGTTGTGTTAGTATTTTTTTCTTATCGTTTTGCTAACTTGTTTAATTGGATTAATTGACTTATTGGGTTTTGTCACAGAATTGCCAAAGGGGGAGATTGTTACGGATTTTGGCCTCGGTCTAATTCGTTTTTAGTTTGGCAAATCTGTGATAAATGTTTATTTATTTTATTTATTTTAATCATCGATATTTTGACACTTGTCTTGTTCGAGTTTTAGTTTAATATTACAGGGCCATGCAAAAGGAAAAGAAATCATCAAAAATAGTCCGCGGATTCAGACTGCCCGACAGACTGCTCGAGCGGCCCATCGAGCGGTTTATAGCACCTCTCAGTATTTTCAAGCCTGTAACAAAAATCCTATGCATTACAGGCTACACCGCTCGAGCGGTGAATAGACCGATCGAGCGGTCTCGGTGACAAGATTTTTTTTAAGCAGCAACAAGAGTTTTGGAAGGGTCATTATAAATAGGAAGCTATTATGGATTTAGAAGTTCTCCTATTATGGATTTAGCAGCTCTCCTATTGTTGATTTAGCAGCCTCGGTTTTGGAAGCCTCCATATATATAAATAGGCAGCTAGGGTTTTGGAAGCCTCCTTATATATAAATAGGCAGTTAGGGTTTTGGAAGCCTTGAGATATATAAATAGGAGTTAAGGGTTCTTGTAAGGTTGTTCCTTAATTTTATTTCGTGGGAAAATTTAGCCGCCACAAGTTTTGAAGATTATACGTACTCGCAAGATTTTCTACAACAACTTGATGATTATATAGCTTCCGTGCCTTCAAGACATCATCAAATCAATCAAAGTTTCAACGATCTGTTCGTGTTCGTGGAGTCGCTTGAGAGGAGTCTCAAGTGTTGAAGTCTGGTAGAAGAGTCCGTCAGCATTGAAGTCCGGTGGTGGGTTCCAGCGGTGGTCAAGCACAGGAGTTGGTGCACGTAGATTCGGCAAAGACATGCTTACTACCATTGGTTGTGAGTGCAACGTCGGGGTTGTAAGATTTCTTTGTAACCAACATTTAATAGTGTTTGATTTCCTAGACCCGGTGTGGTCTCGTGGTTTTTATCCGGTTTGGGGTTTTTCACGTAAAAATTACTGTCTCGTGTGTGATTATGTTTGATTTATTTTCTGCTTGTGTGTTTGGTTGGTTTAAGTTTTTTTTTTTTGCAGCGTTTAGCTACTTTAAAAAATTTAATTCGTGCAAATCAGTCGATAAACGAGATTTTTCACATATTTTCCATGATCAGATGTTATCATGTAAACATCTATTAATATTTGTACATGTAAAAATGCCCTAAAGTATTGTTTATTAAACCTTAAATACATCCTAATGATGAAATTGAAGATTTGTAAGATGGAAAGGCAATATAACATTTTCCCATGCTTTTTCTTTAAGAATACTGGAAATGATAAGAAAGCAGGGGGAGGTTGCGAGAAAAGCCATGGTGTTTTGTTGTCACGGAAGATTTGCTTTAATCGAGGTTAATTCGTGTTGACAAGATGTGCTCTTAGCTCACCTAGGCTGTTGTCATTGATGAATATGTTGGGGATAGACGGACCCAACGGGGGAATGGGGGCGGTTGCTCCCTCTTAAAAAGGTTCACAATTATAATAGTATTAATAGTATTGATCTAAAATATTTTAAGATTATATAAATTTGCTCTTGTAAGATTTTTTTAAAAACTCAATATCCGTCCCCTGAAAACTTACAAAAATAACTCGCATCCCATAAATTAAAATATTAAGTAAGACCTTTTGTCGGGTATATACAACTCTTACTAGTTATCAAATTTGGTTGAACTTGTTGCTATAGTAACATTTGGGTTTCTTATGTGTGTTGCTGAATTATTTTTTTCTGTCTGAGTTGGCTAAATTTCACATGAAATAATAAATATATGGTTTTGTAATCTGTAAATATACTCTACTTCTTTCCAATTGAATGGAAATGTATATAGGTGCATATGTATATGTTGTGTGAAATGACATTCATTCCAAAAATTCTTGTCTGAAAATTGTATAATTGGGAAAACCAGATTTTATTAATTTTTAATGACGCACAGGCATTAAAAGAAAGGAATATGATTATAGTTATTATACATGAGACAGTAAACAAGACAACAACATTTGTCCTGAAAATTTGACAATTGGAAAATTAAAAATAAAAAAATAAATCGAACATATATACTCCCATGTTGCTTAGGTAGATTGCTAGGAGATTCCCAATGTTCTGTTATAGTTTAACATTGCCTCAAGGACATAATCTTAAAGTTTACATATCAGAAAACTAGTTACTAAGGTAACAGTCAAAGGTTCTGCCACAAAATTAACCATACATTTGAAAGAACTACAACCAAGAGTCTTGGATGGTCTCAGTGCCTTAGCCCAAACAACCGAAGGCTCAATTCCAGCTCTCTCCCCCAGTGAACATGTGATTACAGCAACTGGGTTCTATATCCTCATGGAGGGGACCATGGGAGTTATTGAGTTCCTCCCAAAACCATATGTAGGGTTTTATTCCGTTACAATTCCAGTGGCAGGAACAACTTTAAGCCATGTTAGGCCATCCAATTTTAAGACAAATGTGATCTGATTGTGTGACAACTAATATCTGAACAATTTAATTTTTAACATGGATGGTCTTTCAAAAAATTCTACAATATAAACAATTTAGATCATTGAGATGGGCTTAGCATGGGCCCACAAAAACCCAACTTCGCGGTCCAATCCCCAGAAAGAACTAGAGAAAAGCTCGACCTAAAAATAAATATACAATTAAAAAATTGGTGTTCAATCTGCCCTACTTGTAGCTAGGAAAAAAATTAGGTGATTCTGGACCACGTCATTTTGGAAATAGGTAGGCAAATGCAACTTTGAGGTCAAGGCAAATACATACCAAAGCAGCATCTATCCCCGGATAGATGCTGCATCGCAATGTTTCCCAATTACATGGTTGCATCGGGACATTTCAGCTTAATGAATCGTTGCTTGCTTTCTTCCCTTTTTCTTTTCCCAAAGTCATGGAGGAGTAAGGATTTTCTCATTTCTCTCTCTTTTCATGTCATAAAATACAATGTTTTCATCAATAATGCTTAGTAGCCTTCACATCTGAGAAATATGATGTTGCCAGAAAAGTGGTAGATGGTTAGCGATTCATTGGTTTTTTATCCGTCTGATGTGATTTGTATGTATTTTTCTATCGCTGACTTTCTGTGATTCTGTGCGCTCTTAATATGTAATGCGGTGATCTTAATTCATTTGTTTAACTTCTCAAATTTGAATCTGTTTCATAATAAGTCACCTTTGTAAATAATGTGCCAATTATGATAGGTGTTGTGAGTAGTTCCTAAATCTGATTTATATTATACTCACATAACCCATTAACGGTTTGAACCACCAAATTGACACCCTGGCCTATAGGTTTGATTTGTTTTGTTGTCATTGGACATTTATGACTTTATTCATTTTTAGGCGTGGTTCGATAGCCTGTGTGAGAATTACAAACATTATTAGCTTATTATATTATCATTTTCCGTAGTGATTTTTTTTGCCAATCTTTGCTTGTAAGCTTAGGTTTTAAGGCGAACCACATGAATCATTCATGTTATTTCTGTGATTGCTTTGCTTTGTCTTTCTATTCTTAGTTTATTTGTTCTGTCATAACAATAAGCAAGGAAAAGGGTGTGTTTCGCCCATGTACAGATTATTGCTTTTAGGAATTCATTCCACGACTAAAGAAGCAAACCTTGTCATGACAATGATTGGAGTTTTTTTTTTGTAAAGATCAAAAATAAAAGTGAGATTATTTTGAGAATGTGACTTGCCAGGTTTGGTTGAAGGACTACTATGGATGCAATTAATATTGTAATTTGTTATGTAATAAACAACGTTTGATTAAGATTGAGACTTGGATAACTTATAAATAAATAGTTCATTATTTGATTTAACATTATTCATACGAGATTAAATATAGTAACGTGCATAAATGTTGAAGAATAAACTTGATATGAACTTTCTACTATATTTCTAGATCTTTTAATATTCTATGTTCATATATTTAAAAGATTCATAGAATTGTAGATTTGTGTTTTTAAATATTCATGTATGTGTTTGAAGTAGGGATGGCAATGGGGTGGGGCGGGATCGGGAATGAGCTTTTCTATTCCCGTCCCCTATTTGATTGGGGCGGGGTTGAAAAAAAATATCGGGAAAAAAGCGAGAAACGGGGCGGGGGCAGAGATATTTTGGGAGTAGTTTTTAAGATTTAAGAGAGTGATATTAATGAAAGTTATGGATAATATAATAAATAAAAAATAATAGTTGATAAATTAATAGAACTAAAAATACAAAATGTAAAAATATAGAAGAAAAACTATAAATAAATATAATAGTTTAATATTTTAGACTTTTTATATCTTAAAAATATATATTTTATACATGTATTCATATTTAATTTTTTTTAATGTAATCGGGGGAGGGACGAAGAGAAACGGGGTGGGTGGAACAAATACCATTCCCACCCCGTTCGTTATCGGGGCAGGAAAAATCTATACATAGCGGGGCGGAGACGTGCGAGGTCAGAGCGGAGCAAGAGAAATTGTCCTTCCTAATTTGAAAGGTCGTGTTCATGTATATAGTGTTTTGGAAGTAGGAGACTTTAATATTAGACTTATCCAATTTAGTATATAAGTACCTATGTATTTACATGATTTCAATGAATTGGAATCCAAGATTGAGATATAAAGTATTCTTCTTTCCTCTCTCTCAATCTCTCTATATCTCTCTACTTTTCGTGTTAGTTCTTGAATTTCAACATAGTACCTATAAATAGTCTCGTGTTTCACAGAGTTGTGATATAATTGTATGAGTAATTTTGTCTTTAATCTATTTATCCCACCAAGACGTAGTCCAGGACTAAAAAATTAACCATTCCTTGGAATTGGATTTATTCCATGAATGGAGTATTAAGTTAGTTGAGTGAGGTTTTTTACACTCCATGAATTAGCCAATCAAATAAGGGTATATGCGGCATTATTATAGAATAGTTTAATCCTATCCCCACAATACCCCACCCAAACAAGGCCTAAGATTGTTGGGATAAATTTTTGCTTTTTTTTACTTTTTGTTGAAATGTTAACATGCTTTTATTTTTTGCTTTTGCAGTGTTTGGAATGGATTTTAATTTCTTTTGCTTTTTGAGAATAGAGTTGGCTTTTTTTTATTTATCAAGGCATTGTTTTCATTTTAAATTGTTTGGGATGTAAATATGTTTTTTTTATCCCCTTTAATAAAAGGAAAAATAATCAAGAACCTTTTTTTATGAAACCAACATGCCAGTTTAAAAGTTTTGAGTCCAAACATTGTTTTGTGGTTTTGCTCATAATGTGTAATATATATGAACTCTGGGACCCATCACCTTGTGGTAATGCATAATCTGAAAAAGTGAAAGTCATGTGGTTCTTTCAGACAGCAATAAGGAAGGCCAGAGAGGGATATGAGTGGATTCTATGGATCTTTTAAGTGGCCCAAGAAATGATTTTCCATCAATTTTTGGCATCATTGCATTCCATGCTTACTTTCAAACCAAGCATGTCTGAACATTTTGATGGTCCACTATATATTGTATTGGTGCATCTCTGGACTTCTCGTTTGGTAATTCGATTTAAAAGTTTTTTTTTTTGTTTTAAGTAATTTTAAATTAGTTGCCTATAAAAAAAAGAATAGAGTTGTGCGAATTATGAAAGAAAAAGCTTTGGATAAAACTTTTAGTAATGCTTCCTTGCGTAGAGGTTTGATTGTTTTTTTTCTTTTCCTAGATGAATATGTAGTTTTTTATTCGTGTGTTGAGGTTTGAATTTTTTTTTTTGGATTTTCTTAACCATGTGGGGAGGCTTTTCTTTCTTCTTTTAAAGAGGTATTTTGCATATAATATGTTTCATTGTTCGATTTCATGTTGAATTTACGATGCATTTAGGTTTTAAGACATTTTTTGATAAAAAATAACTTTAAATCAAATAAGTAAGAAGTTTGTTTAGTGTAATTTCAAAGCAGTTTAAAGGCTAAAAGTTTGATTAGCACAAGTCAAGTAATAATTTATGTTACATGGAGAAGGGTTTAATGTGATATTTGTGTTATAAGACAATTTTAATAGTTGAGAATTTTTTAATCTAAGGAGAGAGAAGAGAAAAAAATGTGTGGGCTGCCTTTTATTATTTATGTAATAGTGTTGTCAAAATAAACATAAGGTATGTATATAAATTTAAAAGACAAATTTTTAAGTAAATCTTAAAACTTGAGATTGCCTAAGGTTGAAAACTCTTGTTATTTATTTTAGTGTTTGATTTCAAGTTTATTTTGGGGATCTAAACCTTTAATTGTATAGAGCATATTGGGAAGATCATATATATATATATAACAAATAAAATTGATATATATAAGTATAGCGTCGTGTTGCATTTATTTTAATGGCATATATAATTTTAAGAATAGACTGTTAATTTTATTTAAAATAAATATATTCAAATAAACTCGGTATTGATACCTGATCAATTTAAGTTTTTGCATGTATGACTTTTTAAAAGAATTCTATAAAATGAACGGTACGTTCATTAAAATTAACTTAAAAGATAGATATAGCTATTATAAAATGGATTGAAAACACCATATATAAATTTTTCAAGGATATAAATGGAATTTTACAGGTGGCAAAAACGGAACTGATATTGGCTCTTTATATATAGATAGATGATTAAAGTTGATTATCCAAAAGTATAAGTAAAAAAAAAAAAGAAAAAAAAAAAACTAATGTTGCAAAAACTTTAAAAGCTGCGACTGATCTATTGCAATTACTTATGATACAAGTTGATTATTAAAAAACTAAATGTTCAAAGAAATAAAATTAATTTTCTCAAAAATCAATTTTTATCAAATTAGTTAAGCCTCAGAAACAAAAATCGTGATAAATAATTCATCACAATTTTTAATGCAAAAAGAATGACTTATTGTTAAAAAAAAGAAAAAAAAGAAAAAAACAGTATACACTCTGCAGTGTAAATACCTGTTAAGAAGTGGATAGGAACCAAAGGGAATTTGCGTATTGTTAAAATTAGTAGTTTATAAATTATAATTTATAGTAAAAATTATGAGTGTTTAATAAAAATTATAAATTATAGTTGAAATAAATAATAATAATTATAATTTGTAACATAAATATAAATTGTGAATGTTTAGACTAAATTATAATTTATAATTAAAATTAATAATAAAAATTTATAAATTAATAATACTAATTTTGCCAAACACATCCTTAATTTGTTTCCATCAACATGGATGAGAAATATATGAACTCCACACCTTCTATAAATAGTAAATTGGTGTTTTAAAACCGTATTTTTTATTTTTTAATGATTTGGACGTGCATTTGTTAATCCACTAGAAAATGACTTCACACCGCCCGAGGGGTTAAGCTTCTCTCACGGCCGGGCGCACTCAAAATTTTTCAAAGATTTTATTTTGTAAATTTGTGATGAGGATTATAACGATAATTTAAATTTATTTATTTTATAAAATTTGTAAAAAAATACTTATGTAAAAAATTAGTTTGATTAGATATTGATAAATATGTAGACAATTTGCATGTTATTTTACAAAATTGATAATTTTTGTATAAATTGGAATGTTTAAGTTTAAACCATACTTTTTCGTACAATAAAAATATTATATATATATAAAAGATTATATTGCTTTAGGACCATGTTTAAATGCATGGCTAGCAAGGAAATAAGACTATTTAAAAATAATTTTATATATATCAATGTTTAGCAATTATTTAGAAGAGTTTAAGAAAATTCCAAAGCATCTTACTCTATATAAGGGATTATTTCAATACCACAAGAGGGGTGAGTTGATTAGTTTTAGGATCATTTTAAGCTTTTTGTATGTAAAAAAATTTTAATTTTATTAAAATTATATCAAATTAACAACGTACTTTTTATCATCTAATTTACTTTTTCTCAATTAAATATTATTTGGTACAAAAATAATATTGGAATTGTGTCTTGTATTTATGACCAGTTCAGTTGAGAGAATTCTACTTGTGCGGTCCATAACAAGAATGCATTTTATTAAAGCGGTTAGGATTGCAGTCGTTGCACAGTTTAACCTAGTTTTGAGCACATATAAAAGGTGTTTAAGTATTAGAAATCTTAATATATATATATATATTGAAACACAATATGAGGATACAATAAAAATGTTGAGGTTAATGCCATAGAGTGTAAAAAAAACTCAAATATACTAAAGTGATGTTCAAATTTAGAGATGAAATAGTGTAGAATTAGTTTTGGTAATTCTTATTGATAATAGTATATTATCCTTTTTGTTCTCCCGTGGAGGTAGACAGTCAGCCAAATCACATATATTTTGTGTATTTTTGATTATTTGTATTATTTATTTGCTTTGTGTAGATTATAAATTATGCGAATTTTTTCATTGTCCAACTAAACTTTATTTTGAAAATTTTTGCCTAAAATTCTAACAAAATATTATATTAATAATCTAATCCATAATTATTCAAGTATTAATAATTTAAATACATTAATTATCTCATTAAAATAGTTATTTTACAATTAGATATATAATAAAATTTGTAATTATAAATTAATAAAAAATAGAGATTTTATTCGCTTTAAATGAATAAAAAAAATGGAGCTCATTTGTTAGATACCCACCATTTTTGGATGGCCGGCCGGCTAGCTTTGGCATGATCCTCATGTGCTGGAAGAGGTTTGAGTGGATGTGAAATGTCTTGTCTGTGTTTTGACTTGAGAGTATGGGACTCTCACCAATTCTTATGGGTTGTTAGTTCTTGATTAAATTATAAATTTTAATTTGTAATTTAATAAAAAGTTTAAAAAATTAAATAAATTTATTTATAATTTTTAATTCTAAATCAATAAATATAAATTTTACTATTTTAAATTATAAATGTATAATTTTAACAAATATTTATATAATTTTCACATAAAATTGTGATAGCATCTTTTTAGTTGTAATATATAAAAAAATTTATAATTTTAACTACAGCAAACTCATTATATAATTCAAAAAAGCAATTTTGAACAATTTCAGTCACACATTAGTATGAACAATTTCAATCACACATTAGTATGAAATCTGTACACTTCGGTGAGTTTTAGCCTATAGTTTATTTAATAATCCAAATAAATACTGATGTAATAATTTAAATAAAAAACTAACTTATTCTGATATATGTCATACTGGGTTTTTATTTTTCACTAATGTGATACCATTTAAGATGCCATAATTAGTTCAGATACAATTTATAATGGACTAAATAAATTATTGATTCAATAATTTGAATAAAAACACTTAACAACGTGATTCAAATTTTTAAACAATTATAGTTTTTTTTTACGATAAATAAAAATATATTGTTGATTATTTTTATAAAAAAATAAAAAATATTTGGCACATATATGTTTAAAAAGTGGTAATTGAAGGTTGTAGAAGAATACAGTAGTTCAATGAAGTGGTCGGAATCGGTGATTCATGGTGTTAGCCGGTAATAATAACAAGAGGTAGCGATTGTAGTATAAAGTGATGGTCATAGATGATGGTTGAAGGCGGTTGCCATATATAGTGATAGAAGGTGATGGTTGAAAGGGGTGGACGAATATGGTAATCGTAGATAATGGTGAAAGGTGCGGTCAAATATAATTATCAGAGGTATTAACTGATAATAATAATAAGGGATAGCAATGGTAGTCGTAAATAGTGGTCGAAAGAGATAGCCAGATATAGTAGCCGTATGTGATGATCAAAGAAAATAGCTGAATGTGATGTCAGATGCAGTGGTCGAAAATAATAATCAGAGATCGTAGTAGAAAATAATAAAAATTTATTTACAAAGTAAACTAAAAACACAAGTTTTTTGTTTGCAAAAGTTCAGAAATCTTAGAAACTATTTATATTTTTTCAAAAACAAGAATAATTATCAAGCATGATTTTATTTAGCGTTCAAAAAAATAACTTAAAAACTAAAAAAAAAGTTTTATACGCTCTGCCAGCATATATTATCCTGCTTTTATATATATATATATATATATATATGTATGTATGTATTTATTTATTTTAGGGGGGCGGGGGGTTTGGGTTGTCCCTAGCCTGTTTTTGTATATTTGAAAACCAAATTTCTCTCATTAATACGAAATAAAATATCACAGTATGGTTGAAATAATTTGGGATTATTTCAAACAATATGATTTTTTTTTCAATAGACCGAGACTGCTCTCTTCCTTTTGAGTTATGGCTTTTGAAATTATTTTCTTAGATCTCGGAAAATATTTTCATAATAAATCAAAATATAAAGGCATTTTTAAACTTCTTATTTTTTCTTTTACGAAATGCAAAAAAACACAAACAAAAATAAAATAAAATAATAAAAAGATGCCAAACAAACAGTAAGGCTCCATTTATTTCGACGAAAAATATTTTCTAAAAAATATTTTTTAAATTTATTTATAGCAAAAAATATTTTTTATTCTTACCATCGTACCACTGTTACCACTGCCACTAGCACTACCATTTTAGGATTCGAATGGGAGTTTGAGTTATCGGGTTGCTTGGTATCTGAGTTCCTGAGATCTCGAGTTTTTGGAGTTTGGGGCGTCTGAGTATCGGAGGTCTCGGAGTCCCGGGAATTTGAATTTTCAGAATTCAGGGCTCTTAGGTCCTGGGGTCTAAGTTCCCAAGGTTTGGGGCTCTCGAGTGTTGAGGGTTTAGGGGTTCGGGATTTTGGGTCTAGGAGTTTGGGGTCTTGCGGTCTTGAGAGTTTAGGGTCCCAAGATCCCGAGGGTTTGGAGTCCTAAGATTTAGAGGTCTCGAGGTCTAGAATCTTGAAAGTCTAGGTGTTGAAGGTCCTGAAATTCCTGAAATTTAAAAGTCACGGCCACCATATTCGTCATTATCACATATTCTAGCACTATCACATATATTAGTACCATCATTTTCAAACTTTTAACCAAACACAAAAAAAATTTAAAAAATATTTTCTTGAAAACATTTTTCATTGAAAAAATTTTCCTAATAAAAATATTTTTCGTCAAAATAAATGAAGCTTAAGTGTTTTTACTTTAAAAAACGAAACCTAAAGTTTGTTTATTTTCAAAATAGTTATCTCAAAAGTATTTAATCAAACCAAGTTTTAGAATAGCGACTAAAAGCGCCAATAATTTGAGAAAATTTCAATGCGACCTAAATGAAATATATTAGATTTGCTAATTATATTTGAGTGATATTTTATTCTTTTAAGTCTACAATAATTCTTAATTATGGCTCTGCTGGGGGGTCGAAGTTCAAAAATTATTTATTTATTTTTTGTTTTTTAAAAATTATTTTTTATTTTTTATTTTTTATTTTTTTAAACTGTCTAAATAAGATGAGTCAAAAAGTTTAAAAAAAAATATAAATTAATTTATTGACTTATTTTGTTTTTAAAAAAATTTATTTTAATTACTTTTTATTTTTTTGATTTGTCTAAATAAAAAAACAAAAAATATAATAAATTAATTGGACAATAAAAAAATACTAAAATAAATAAATAAATAAACAATTATTCAAGCTACTTATCCAATAAAAACATCGGTGATTTTCGTGGCCGACATTGCGAACCGCCAATTCATCAGACACCGTGTCTTTTTATACTCGTGAAACTATTTTCCCGCCGCCGAACCGACTTTTAGTCCCGTATTCCGGCGGAAAATAAACCGTGGCAAATAGGCATCCACGCGTCCCGTCTTAAAATTTTAAATTCTCCAGTCACGTCAGTATTTTCGGGGTTACCTCCAAACCAGTCAAATTCTGACACGTCATTATTTTCACATAATTAGTAAATAACACAAAATTACGTAATTCCAAATGGGTTGTGCTTGCCACGAAGTTAAGCAATAAATTAGAAAAAATTACATAAATACTCCATATATTATTTGTGAATATTATTTAATTTTTTTAAGTTACAAATTTATTTAAAGTGGTTCATACACTATTAATTTATATCACTTTGTCTACCTTCGTTAGAGTTCAATGACACAAGTAAAATAGTTAGAGAAGAGGGACAAAATAATACAAATAGATAGTGTAAGAGCCACTTTGAACGGATTTTTAGTTCAAAAATTAAGTGATATTCTCAAATAATATAGGAGATATTTATGTAATTTTTCCAATAAATTAAAAAAAATGCTAACCAATTGATTGCATATAATAAGTGTATAATATATAGATATTTAAGTAAAATGTATTAATATTTATAAAAATGATAACTTTTATTTTTAAAGGTGTATTAATATTAATTTTTTTTTTATTTTCGTTAACCTATTATGAGCGATGATTAGCACTACGCATATATTAAATCGGTTCAGTTTGGTTTATTTTACATTTGTTTTAATGTTTCAAATTATTCATTTATTATTCTCACTATATAAAATATTTAGTGCTCGTTTGGCTATCGACTTTAAATCAATTTAAAATTAGTTTTTTGGTTTTAACTTAAAGTTTAAAAAATTAAAAAATTTCGTTTTTCAACATCCATCTTTTAGCCTATTTATTTTTTGATTTTTTTTTACTTTTCTCATAACAATTTCTAACATTATTCTTCTACATATCAAATTAAATAAATTTCAACAAAACAATTATATCCCAATAGATGAGAATATCTCGTTTATGGCTGAAGGGTGTTTTAAAAAATTTACATCGAGCATATACTGACTTTTTTAGAAGCTTCAAAGTCACATATTTTTCAATTAAATAATTTTTTTAACTTTTTAATTTAAAGTGACTTAAAATCAGGTTGTCAAACGAACTCTTAGATACTGTAAAATATTTTAAAAAATTATGCTTTTGTTAAAAAATAGCTATGAATTTTAAACATTGTTTACTTTAAAAAAAATATATAATTTATTTAGACACTTGAGATTCAATCAATTTATTTTTTTATATAATAAATTATACAATGAGAATAATAACATAAATGACTTAAATTATTAAAATAAGCTCATTTTGAATTCAAAACTAGTAAAACTAGATGGGTCTAGTCCATTACTGAACTAGACAGAAGCTTCTCTCATTTCAAATTTTTATGTTCACACTTTATAATTAGGTTGGATTTCAAGGTAAGAGTGTGCTTCTTTGAGCTTAAGTTTTATTATTTAATTTTAGTTCAGTAAAATTTTACAACATTCGAATAAATATATTTATAATTTTTTGTTTATATCTAAATTAGCAAACACAAATACAATTATAAGAGGCACTTGTAATCTCTGCTTAAATTTATAATTTATATATTTTAAAACTATACACTATAAGTTTATAAGTTCAATTGCAGTAAATACTTTTTAAATATTAATTTAAATTATAAAATCTATTATATATATTCTTTATAACGTATTTTCTATTTTAATTTATTTTAAAAAATTTTAAACTTCTTCAAATACAAAACAATGCAAGTGATCTTTTTCTTATATTTTAAAATATTCGAGTCAATTTACATGTTCTATAATTAAAATTTTAAAAATTAATTTCACAGTCTGGAACCAATCAAATTCAAGAAAAGCCCTCATATGGAGATGTATTTCACTCACAATGATGCAATTAAACTCCTGTATGGTTTATACAATGATGCTCAGCAGTACTACAGACAAATTAAGATAAAAATTAGTAGAAACACATAAATATTGATGTTCTTAGGGGGTGTTTGGCAAAGATACTACTGGTAGTTTTTAGTTTTTTGGTTCTTACTATTAATTTTAATTGTAAATTATAAGTTTTTCTAAATATTCACAGCTTCTGCTATAATTTATAATTATTATTTTTTTATTTTATCAACAAATTATAATTTTTATTAAACATTTATAACTTATATTACAACTAATAACTACTTTTCTTCTATTTCAGTTACAAATTACAATTTTTACTAAACACTCACAACTTCAGCGGCAAATTACCATCTATAAGATATTAGTTTCAATAATACCAAACACTTTAGTATCGTATGTATGCCATTTTGGATAAGGTTTGAAATCGCAGTATTAAAAGACATAGTAATATTAATAATACGATTATGTATACATTGGTAAATAGGGGTATTAAAAATCAAAAATCTTAATACGTAACGATTGATACAATACATAATGGACCACTATGTGAGAATTTCTTCACTAGAAAAAATCTAAATATGGTCTACATAGGTATTATAATTATTTGTATTATTTAATGAGCAGTAGATAAAATAAAATTATAATAATTATTGGTGAAAAGTCACATTTTTTGTGAATAGACACATATTATGAATATGTATAATTAGCACTCATTGATGGAAATGTATCATAATTGTCTATAAATAAGAGGTGTTCATAACCTATCTTTTATGAAAAATACATGTGACCCATCAACAGTTTTCATGAAAATAAGACTATAAGGTTAGAAGATTTACTATGTAATTACAGATCCATTTCAGCACTTAAACAATTATAGTTAAATGTACATTATTCATATTTTCGATGCATATATACATATATCAATTTTACTTACAATGGTATCATAGCCTTCTTTCATATTATTTTGTTCGGTCAATATTTTTTGTTTTCTACCCATATCATGAAATTTCACAACCCATGAGACCATGATTTCATCAATCTTATGAGCCAAATGCCAACCATGCAGTGAAATCAAATTATTATTATTACTAATTTTTGGAATCTCATGGGAATAGTTGAAGTGTCCTTTTGATACAAATAAGTTATTCTTTGCACACTGTTTTGCAACAGTTTGCGGTGTTGCAGGAGAGAATTAGTTTTAGTTTTATAGTTTTAAAATTTTGAAACTTTGCAAGCTTCGTTCCCTTCTCTACACTGGTTTAGAACCATGAGTTTTGTATCAATAGATTCCTGTCTCAATATATTTGGAACGGCATATTATTTGCCTTTTTTTTGGATGCATCGACGGAAATTCAAGAAAAAATTATTATTATTATTTTTGAAACAAAACGATCGCTTCGGTTCTGCATTTGGCGAGATGATGAATAGTAGTATATACCTGTTCAATTATAGTTGAAGGTATATTAGTCATATTTCTGCTGTATATATACATATGTCAATTTTACTTACACAATATTAATATTAAAATTTTAAAATTTTGATACATTGCAATGGATAAATATACAAAACGGCCCAATATTACTATTGAGAAAAATTTTGAAACGTAATAATCGATAAAATATATAATAATCGATATTCAAAATCTTACTTTAAATACCTTTTTCTTGTCAAAGAATATTAGTATGTTTACATGTATATAGTTGTTTGAGTGCGTACAAAGAAGTGTTGGAATTATCAATTACAGAGGAAACTAAGTGAGGTCCAGAAGGGCAGCCAATGAATAAAAATGAGAATAATGCGGGGGATGGGAAAATTATTAGATACTCCCATAGTATTATTATGTATGCGATATTATATGATATTTTTATTAAATAAATAATTATAATTTATAAAATATGAATTATTTTTTAATTATTTAACAAAAATAAAATATTATATTTTTATGTAAAATTTATTATATAAAATTCTGATAGCACCCAATAATTACTCAAGTGGTGGGTTGGTTTCCGTTGTATGGTCGGTGAAAGCGAAGTCGAAATGTCTGTGCGCATCACCATCACAAAAATAAATTTATAATAAAAAAAGGAAGATTAGTGGTCTGGTAATTATAATTGTGTAAGGATTGTTAATTAATTTGTCGCCAGCAAGTTGTAGTTAAACTAATTTTGAATAATTATTTGTAGTTAAACTAATTTTGAATAATTATTTGAAAAACTCAAAATATTACATGATATTATTTATATAGATAATGCTAAACAACACCCACTTAATATTGTTTCGAAAGAAAAGAGAGAGAGAGAGAGAGAGACAAATTTAAAGAAGAAAAAGAGGAGAGTCAATCGATTTTATTAAAAAAAAATTAAAATTAAAACTGAAATAGCGAGTAGCGAGAGCCCTCGACGCCACACGCTGTCGCCACCTCTGGCCTTCACTACCGCCGCCTCCGTCGTTGTTTTGTCGTCGCCAACCTGTCGCGTCGTCGTTTCGTCATTCCTGACCTGTCGCCGCTCACCGCCTTCAGCTCATATATATATATGTATATATAGAGAGACGAGCCGAAGATAGTGAGCAACGGTGGGTCGGCGATGACGACAAAGGTGGCAGTGGTGAAAGTCGGAGGTGACAACGACGTGTAGCGTCAAAGGAGGGGGGGGGAGCGCTCTCACAGCTCACTGCTTCAGTTTTAGTTTTTTTTTTAATAATAAAATGGGCTAACTCTCCTCTCTCTTTTTGAACCGTGTTTCTCTCTCTCTCTTTCCTTCTTAAACAACTCTAAGTGGGCGTTGTTTTGTATTATCCTATTTATATAGTATTTTTATTTAATTATGTAATAAAAAAAATTTGTGGGGAACAATGGAACTCCACTTTTATTTGGTTGGTAGGAGACAAAAAAAGAATTAGCAAACGTAAATAATGTCATATAGTGATCCCGTTTGGGTGACTTTGCTTATTTACTTATTGGCTTATAAATCAAAAAATAAACCACGTTATTTGAGTAATCAAATAAGTTAAAAATAAAAAAAAAAATGCAAATAAGCTGACTTATAAGTAAATAATCAAATAAGGTTGTTTGGGTAGCTGACATATAAGTAAATAAGGCACAAGCCACCCAAACGAATTGGTTTAAATCGAATTTGACTTATTTGCTAATAAGTAAATAAGTTAAAAAATAAATAAACAAAATCCACCAAAACAGGACAAGTATCGAAAAAAATACTCAATAATTTTTCTTAAATTTTTGTTAGGATTTAATAATTGCTATACAAAATTTATAAGAGACGACTAGTGTAATTAATATTAAAGAAAAAATAATAATAAAATAAGAATTAAAATATAACATTTAGGCAGTTCGCTTAATGTTTATGATTATTGTAGAGTTTTATTACGATGAAGAATGAGATATTGCATTAAAATTGTTTTATGCTACATTATAATATAATTAAGATTACAAATATGGAAAAAATTACAAAAAGTACTTTTAAAAATAATTCACCTCGAAAATATTATGAGTGCAAACGATATGAATTGGTTCGATTATGTCCAAAATAAGAAAAGAGACTATATATTTTAGTAACAATTTTAAATTTTGGAGAATCATGTTGAGATTGTTCAGGTAACAGAATGGGATCAAAATTTTATAAATTCTAAATATTTATACAAATAAAAATATGGAGGAGATAAAAAATAGTTTGGTCACAATTTGGTTACCTTTGCCCTCTGGTTCACCGTTTCTGCCAAGACTCAAATTAATTTATCTTAATTAAAAAAAACTCCAAACTTGTACACAAAATTAAATATAACCTTTACTCTTTGTACCAAAACATGTGTAAACAAATCGTTAACTCACTCTAATCTACCAATCTTACCCTTGCCATTTATGTGAGTGATTGAATTGAATAGAGTGAATTAAATAAAAAAGATTAAAAATGATAAATTTTTTTGTGAGTTATATTTTTTTAACTTGTCAACGGTCCAACTTAACATGTCTATAGTATGTATTAATTATCGTGTTTTTATATACGATAAATTTTAATCTCATATATATATTTACATTTATATAAAATTTTATAAGTTATAAGAAAATGAAATAGCATGACTTTAATTACTACTATATACTATAAATATTTGTTTCTAATAAGTATGCAATATAAATATTATTGTTAGAGATATTTAATTATGTTATTATTATTATTGTTAGTGAGTGTTTGCTGTTATTTTTAGTTAGTCTTTTTGTTAATTTGTTAAATATAAAATTTTAAAAAATTGCAATAGATTTTTTATTTCTTAAAAATAAGTTTTAAGAAAATATTTTCAAAATTTTACAATTTTTTAACATGCTAAGTCGTCTAGTCTAATTTGTTGGTTGAAATTGTCAAAAATTATTATCGAAGTCACTGATTTTGATCTTTAGTGGGTTAATAGTGGGTTAAAAAATAATCACTCATTAAAAATAGTTAGTTAAAAATTGTTCTTTCGCCTGGTCAAATTTATCCGCGCACATCCTTACTTATGTTCATCAAATATAAGTTTTACATTAAGAACATATAAGTGGTATTTAGCAAAGTTACTATTAGTAACTTATAGATTATAACTTATAGTAGAAGTTGTGAGTGTTTGACAAAAATTATAATTTATAATTATAAAAAAAAAAGAAATTATAAGTTGTAGCAGAAGTTGTGAGTGTTTAAAAAAATTTATAACTTATAATTAAAATTAGTAACAAAAAGCTAAAAATTACTAGTAATATAATTCCCAAATACCTTAATACTACATAAATATCCTATTTAAAACATAAGCACATAATTTCACAAAAATATAAAAAACAACCAATAGTTTATGAAAAATGATGCATCTGCCGATCAAATAAATCAAAGCCGATTAATTTGATGTTATAAGATTGACCCTTCGTATCAATTACCTATTTAATAACCAATTAATGGTAGACAATTTACTCCGTCTCAATTTTTGTTCGGCAAAAATAGCATT